>CM053510.1:59670382-59939148 GCA_028627145.1 Eidolon dupreanum | reverse complement strand
AGTGGGTTTGGAGAATTTCTATCCTTTGTCTCCCAGTGTGTGCCCCTGTCACAGCCACCACACTATGATTAGGTAGCTTTTCATAACCATACTGAGATCAGGGCAGAGAGAGAATCATACCAGACAGTAATTTAGTTGTTGAAACTATTGTATTATCTACCCATTATTAACAACCATGATTATCACAATAACACCAAAACCTAGTATTAGAGATCTATCATGTGTCTCTACAACCCTAGCACCTAGTACAGTGCCTAGCATGAGATAAATACAGTGTCTGTAGAATGAATGAATAAATATCTGAATTAATAAATGAGAGGGAGCATAGAATATTGAAAGGACTATGGGTTTAACAGAGAGGCAGGCCTGGATTCAAATCCCAGCTCTACCACTTATTACCTATATAACTTTGAAGGTAAAATAGAGATAATAGTAATACCTTCCTGAATTACTTGGTTGAAAGAGTCAGAAAACCAACCTAAACAATAACTATCAAAAACAAACAAACAAATATATGGAGGATTCTATTGGCCTGCTTAATTGGGAAATCCAAGTAGTTGGAATCCCTTCAGCTCTGGTTGAAACCAAGAAATCAAATGCTATAATTGAAAATCTGAAGACCTCTGCTTAGTTTTATTCTAAGACAAGTTTTTTCCATGTGGTAGCAAGATGGCCACTAGATGCTCCAGGCTTCCATTGTTCTTATAGCTCACATCCCACACCCCCCACCGCCGCTCCGTAAAAAAAAAGAATAGGATTATCTCTTAGCAATTACCTCTATTAAACCAGAAAAGGCTTCTTACTTGTACTTCTAGGATTACCTGCCCACTCCTGGACTAACTGTATTAGCCCCTGGTGAGGGGTGTGGAGGCCAGTCAAAGCACATTAAGAATTACTGAAGCTGAAGGGGATCAGTTCGTGAAAGGAAAATTGCCAAGCAAAAAAAGTAACAAACTTACACTATGATTATCTTTCAGCACTGATATGATGATTAACAGCAAAATCACATGTAAAAATCACATGCAAAACACTAAATAGTAGTAGGTACTTGACACACAGTAGCTATTATTAATAACAAACCTTTTAAGGGGAATGTAATTACAAGAATTACATTCAATTAGAATTTTATCATCATTCAAATTAAAAAAAAAAAAAACACTTCTTTTTAGATGTTAGATTTTGTGTTTAATACTACCCTGATTTAAAAACTGAAAATTACACTAGTATCACTGGAAACTAAAGAGGAGAACCTGGTAGTTACAAACTGACGGTTTAGAGTTAGGCCAATGTGCCTTATGAAGAAAGTCCCTGAGAAATTTGATATTGTCATGAAATTGGCAGATATAGTTAGCTTTCCTCTTTTGCTTATTTGCTGATTAAAGGGGAAAAAAAGGACACGAAATGCAATTTGGTATATAGGATCGGACTGTGGATCAGAAAAAGACATTAGGGTAAAAACTAGCAAAATCCAAAATGGCAAAACACTGAGGAAATTTTTGAGAAGACTTGATGACTTCAAATGGCAAGAAGAAAGAAAAAAATGAAGGAAAGCTGCTGACCAAGTTAAAGTGGAAGGAGTAATACTCTACTCACAATGGGGATTTAGCTTGTGAAAACTGGGATAAAGAGAAATAGTCCTGGTCAGCAGAAAACTTTCACCCTTTCCCAAACTGTCTTCGACAAAATCTAGTGTCTTGGAAATGCTTAAATAATAAAAGAGGATCCTTGCTCAAATAGGTTTGAGAAATCAAAAAAAAAAATCTGAAATCACAGATTCAGAATATACATTTGCATATTGAAGGCTCTAAGACTTCCTATAATAGCAAAACTGTTACGTTGTTTTAACACATTATTTCCCAAAATTATTTTGCCATAGCGTATTTCCATGTAACATCTGTTAATATCTTTCAACTGTATTTTTGGGAAATACTAATAGATAAGTTCATAAGTCTAGCAGTAGTCTACGGAAGCTGGGCAAGCATGTAATTAAATAATCAGGTATAAAATAAAATATAAGATATCAAAGACATTTCCCCACCTATGGTGAACTACTTTGGACCACAACTTTAGAACCCCCAAGAGTACCTGAATAAAGAGTTTTGAGAAGGACAGTTAGAGACAATAAAGAACTAGTGACAAAACTCTTTCCAGGTGATAAAGGTCCAAAGTAGGGAATATGCGATGGAGGCAGGGGCAAGGAGGAAGGGCTTCCTTCCATCAAAATGACCCTTACTTATTCACTGATGTCTGGAATTTCCTGAAAAGGGAAGTGACTGTTCTGATAGACATGGGATTAAAATGGGACCACGGATGGAACTTAAAGATCACACTAATGACCTATATAAAATCCTAAAGTTGATGAAGGAAGAACAAGCATTGGGGAGCTCAGAAATTGAAGACGATAGAGGTAGTGACAACAAACTGGAGGGGTGGGATAAGTCCCAAGTTGATCATGGAACTGGCTCCAATCTGAATCTAGACTTAAGCAAATTCCCTTAGCCCTAACTACATGGGAAAACTGAGTGAGAGCACCACCCTCTGTGAGCCACAGATCTGGCCTCAAAAGAATCAGAGAGTGTGATCCACCCAGAACCCAGGGGCTGCCCTATGAACAGAGTAACCAGAGGCAGGCTGATTCAGAGAGGTGGGTGTTGCCATATTTCCTCCTGCTGGGGTCATCCTAAGCTCTAAGATGCTTGGCTTTCTTCAAAAATTATTGCTGATTTTAGTTTTGTAAACCGCTTGAAGCTATGGATATAAAACACCACAATAAATAGCATGGTGTTTGGTAGCATGTCCCAATAACTATTCTAGCATTAAGTATCAATCTGATTAATTTCAATGTCAATCTAAACATGGAAGAAGAGGGGACAGAATAGAGCACATATTCCCAGAGTAATTCATCGAAAGCCAAAAATATTCCCACCAAAAATTATATTCAGAGTAAGTTTTGCCATTGCAGTTATGGATCCAATCTGGGGTAAATTATTTGCTTCTATTTTAATCATAAAAATAAATATAGTCATAAATATGAATTACCTTTACAGATATTCTAAGTATAATTTATGTTATACCTGATGTAGCTGAGGAGCTAAGTTCTTGTTTTACCCATCAGCATAGAGTTCCTCTAGAGAAATAATTGTCTTTGTTCAGAAAAATACCTTGACGAGTCACTTGGTGATGGAAAGGGAGGCCCTGAAAGCTTGGACTGTAAGGAGACAACCTGGAGACTACCAAGATGCCCCTAATTTTAAATAAATAATAAAACAAAAGTTTAGGTTTGGAAGCCGGTAGGAATAGGAAAGGCCCAGCAACAGGGCAGGAAGCAGAAGATCTAGTCGGCGAGAGAGTTTTTTTTAAGAACAGGGAAGCTTATGGCTAAATTTTACATTATCCACCGGACAGCACTGGGCCGTAACTCTCCTTCCATTATCCCCTACTCTCCAATCGAGTCTATTATACAGAGCTACTGCTTGCAAGTTCATCCTTAGAGATCAAGCATACAAAGTTATATCTTCCTTCAGGGTTGGGCTGGGATAAGGATAATCACTGCCTTTTCTGAGATATCACTTATAAAAATTGACACTGCTGGAAAAAAAAAAAAGGTCTAACTTTGTTTAAAAGTTTCCTTGCCCTTTCTCTTGCAAGCAGAGGAGATAGGCGTGGTTAAGCAAGGTTCAGATCTTTACATGTTAGGGTCTGAGGGGAAAGTAAGAAGCAGACAAAGAGGAAGAGTAAATGGTTTTGTTTGCTTTCTCTCTTGGTAGTGGAGGAAGGAAGCATAAAGAATGGAACCTGAGCAAAGGCTGTAGTCATTCAGGTCACCCTCTCTTTCACTTTCTCTCACTTCCCTTCCCTCTGGTTCCTCTTTCCTCTTCCACTTTTCTAATTCTAGAACTTTCCTTCCATTAGCTGATGCTTGGGCTTCAGGGCAGTGGCAGCTGTACTGAGAAACAACATTGCTGCAACAGCTCACATTCTACTTAGAACAGGCTTAGATGTTACCTTGTCTGGTCACTTCTCACACAGATTTAGTGGGAGGGCCCTCTATTTTATCAGTTACATTCACTAAGGTATTCCACTGCTTTCTTTCCTCCATATAAACCCATTTTCACCTGAATGTGAAATGTTTCCATGCATTTAAAATTAAAGTTGTGTAATTTGTCCTAACATCTGATTTACTCTATTTCAATCTTTTTTACTTTTCTTCTGTGGATATATTCTGGTGTTCATACTATCCACCCTGAGATTTTATTGACAAACACCAAAAATGCTTTTCTTGTTTAAAAAGTCAGTAGCATCTATGATAAGACTTCTTTGGTTGTTTATTTATAACCCACTACATTGTAATATTTAAATATTTACTTCTTTGTTTTCAGAAAACATTGGCATTATCGGCATCAATAAGATCAATAAAATTATTGGAACAAAACCACTTAAATCTCCTGTTTTCTTTTATAGTCAATTATATGATCATCATGCTAGGTTTATAGAGGTAAAAGAAAAAGATCATTACAATACATAAAAACTCCTAGCATATAATGACAATGACAATGATATTAGCTAGCATTTATAGAATTCTTACCATGTTTTAAAAACACTGCTAAGTCTTTTGTACACTTAATCTTCTCATTGAATCCTCACTACAACCTAAAAAGAAAGGTTCTATCCCCATTTTTTCAGATAAGGAATCTGAGGCACAGGGATGTTAAGTATTTTGCCATTGTGACACAGAAGTACCTGAACCTGGCTGAATGACTCCCTTTAATATGATAACAAGTTAAGTCACCTGATCAGACCACCAAAGCAGAAAATCACACTACAGTGAGGAAAATCAAAGGTATAAAAAGAAAAGCTGTCAAAAATAAAGCATGTAAATCAATGACCTAAATAGAAGAGCTAAAATCATAAATCTCTTAGAAAAAGACATAGGTATTAACCTTTGAACTTGGCAGTGGATTCTTAGATATAACACCAAAGACATGAGCAACCAAAGAAAAAAGAAATTAGACTTCATCGAAATGAGAAACTTTTGTGCATCAAAGGACAATATCAATAAAATGAAAAGATAACCTACAGAAAGGGAGAAAATATTTATAAATCATATATCTGATAAGGGTTTAACATCTAGAGTATTTATTAAAAATCTCCTACATCCAACAACGAAAAGACAAACAACTCAATTAAAAATATGGGCAAAACACTTTAAATAGACATTTCTCCAAAGAAAGGTTACAAATGGACAACAGCACATGAAAAGATGCTCATCATTCATTAGTCATTAGAAATACAAATCAAAACCATAGTGAGATATCACTTCACACCTACTAAAATGGTTATAATTTTTTTTTTATTTTTAACATGGAAAATAACAAATGTTGACAAGGATATGGAGAAATTGAAATCCTCATACATTGCTGGTAGGAATGTAAAATGGTATAGCCTCTGTAGAAAACAGTTTACAAGTTAAACTTAGAGTTACCATATGACCCAGCAATCCCACTCTTAGGTATACACCCAAAATAATTGAAAAAGACTCAAACAGATATTTATACATCAATGATCATTACACAATTATTCACAATCACCAAAAAATAAAAACAACCCGAGTATCCACTGACAGATAAGTGGGTAAACAAAATGTAATATATCCTATACAATGGTTAAACCACAAAAAAAAGGAAAAAAAGAAGCTCTAATACATGCTCCAACATGAATGAATCTTGAAAACATTATACGAAGTGAAATAACCCACACACAAAAGGACAACTATTATATGAATACACTTATATGAAGTACCTAGAATAGTCAAATTCATAGAGATGAGATCTAGAATAGAGATTACCAAGGGCTAGGGGGAGGAGGAAAGAAAGAGTTACTGATTAATGGGTACAGAGTTTCTGTTTGGGATGATGAAAAAGTTCTGAAATAGAAATTGGTGATGGTTGCACAACTTTGAGAATGTACTTAATGTAACTGAATTGTACACTTCACATGGTTAAAATGATAAATTTTATATTATGCATATTTTACCACCATAAAAAAGTCTGATTTTCTTTCTTTAGAAATAAGTTCCTCACAACCTATACCTATAGAGCAGATAGCTCTCATGAGCTCCAGATCTGATTTTCCAGCTGAAAATATCCAAAATCAATATCCAAAACTGATGTCATTGTTTAATCACAACCAAATCCCTGTTTCCCTTGAAAATTTACTTCTCGTTTCTTCCCCCATAAGCCTTGTTCACTAAATCCAGTACACTTAGACCATATTTAATTCTCTTTCTCACTCCTGCAACCAATCAGCTCCTAAGTAAGTTTTTGTTTTGTTTTGTTGTTATCAATCCTACCTTCTCTATAGATCTTGAATTTCCTTCCTCTTTTCTATCTTTCCAGTCAGCTTAGTTTAGGGCCTCATCCTCCCTCTCTCACCTGTTTTTTCTTGCTCTTGATCTTTCTGCTTCTCCGATATCCCTCTACAGAGAGTCATCTGTCCTTCCACAATCCATCTTCAGAATAGCCACTGACATTTTCTTACAACATTACAAATATGATGATGCTACTGTCTTCCTTTAAAATTCCTTGACGCCCTTTAGGATAAAATCTGAATCCCCTGGCATACAAGGCTGAGTCTTCACAATCTAAACCCAACCTGCTTTTCTAGCCACTCACCCCGCAGCAACACTGACTAATCACTCTTCTCTGTCCATGCTCTTCTCTTCTCAGGTACTCTTTCTATACTGGCGTATCCCAAGGGAACTCCATCTACAATGTCACCTCCTATATAAATCATTTCTCAATTCTCATATAAAGGATTAACTGTGCTTTTGAATTACTAAAAATAAACAAAAATATAAAATGTGAAATCTAGGGAACACCTTTGAACTTTAATTCGAAGCAAAGATCACAGAAAAGCTCGTATTCGTATAATTTCCGAATTAGCTGATCTAAGTTCATAAATATTCATTTATTCTATAAACATTTATTGCATACCTGTTACATACCAGACACTGACTAAAGGTACCAGGTCCTCAAGTATAGTAGAACTATAACTACACAGAAATAAAGCATCTATGTAAAGAGAGAAAATTTAATTATTAATCTGGAAATTTTACCTTTGCTAACACAAAGCACCCAAACACCAGATGGTTTAGAAGATAGCTGAATAACTAAGTTTTTTAGCTCCAGCATATATGGAGTGTTTCCGATGAGGCATTATAGTCAAAAGCCATGGTGCTATCCCAAGAAACGTATAATGATGCAGTAAATATGCAGTGTAATGTATTTTAAAAAGCACTAGACTGGGAGTCAGAGCTACTATTAACTAGTTGTATGACCTTGGGGAAATAAATTAATTCTATCACCTTAGCTTCAATTTTATCTTTGGTAAAAATGAAGTAGTTGGACTAGAATCCCTATATTGTGGAACTTAACTGCTATATGTAGAATAACCATTATGTATATCAAGGATCAAGCCAGCCCTACTAGTGCCTAGTTACCAGCCAAAATCAGAGTAATTGGAAAAGAAAGATTGAATAAAGTGTTTTCTAAGTCGAAAGTCTAGCTTTGGAGAAACCTGTTTCTATAGAATGTAAAGCATGGTACATGAGGTTGACGAACAGCCAAGCCTGTGCTTAAAGATTTTGTTTGTTATTTTTTCATATAATTCAAGAGAAATCCAGAGTAATGTTGACCTCTAGGAAAAGAAATAATCTGATTAAAAGGAGACCTAAAGAAGGGAATTCTCAGTGCTCCACTGAGTTACCTGGAAGGCGAGGAAATGGGGCACACACAGGCTCTAAGGTGGCCACTGACGCAATCACGGCACAGCATTCTTCTGTCTGCCACTCCTGCCATCATTTCTCCTATAACGAATCACAGGATGCTGGCAATGTTCTGTTTCTTGACTTTGGTGACTTTACAGAATGTTCGTTTAATAATTATTTGATTATTTGTATATTTTATGTGCTTTTCTATACGTTTCAACTTTTTAAAAAATCTTTTAAGATTTGTGGTACAATCGTGTCCTAAATGGTGCCCCTCAAAATTTTAAATTAAGATGATATGTCTGAGTAGCAGTTTGATTCTGGTAAATAAAATGTGTTTTCTCATGGATTAAATTTATACAGCAGACAAGAGAAATAATCCAAAGACAAACACATTGTGTGCTTCCTGCCAATAAGAACAAAATACTTCCTCGTTGTCATTAATGAAAAATAACAGACACTTTCAAAGTCCTGTAGAGACTAAAAAGAAAGAAAACATTCTAATGAGTCACCAATTTTTAAATTCAGGGCTGAGAAGCTATATAAATCTCTCCAGCCTCTGGCAGAAAACACCAAACCAACAATAGGTCCAAGAAAACCCCTGGACCACAGCTATGCAGCTGGCCGTGCTGTGCATAGTGTGCCTGCTGCCCAGCAGCCTGGCTCTGCCACTTCCCCCGGAGGCAGGAGGCCTGAGTGAGCCACAGTGGGAACAGGCTCAGGTATGTCACTGGCCCATGGTCAGGTATGTCCATGGTCTCACCATCAGCATCGGGAAGTGATTTTTCAATCTGGTAATTTTTTTATTATAAAGGCAATATATGTTTTAATCAAGCAACTATTAAGAACAGGCTTTAGAGCCTCCCTAGACTGGGTTCAAGTTCCAACTCCTCCACTCACTATGTAGATGAACATAGGAATGTTATTAAATTTCTCTAAGCTCCAGTTTTCTAATTTGGATGTTGGATATTATAATGGAATCAACCAAATGAGGGTGTGGTGAAGCCCTTAACACAGTACCTGAAACATTGTTTATATGCTATAAATTGAAGTTACTATCTATGTAACTTGGGATTCTTTTCATAAAGAGCAGATCTCTTATAACGAGGACTACTTGTAATGGAGAGACTTGAAATCAGAAAATAAGGGTAGGCGTTATAGCTCTCCCACTTACAGGTGTGATGATGGGCAAGGCATGAACTTTTGACTTTGTTTTCTCATGTGTCTTGTAGAAGTAATAATATTATGTGTTTTATATATCACAGGATTATTCTAGTGAATGAATGAAGTAAGAACAATATCAAATATCATGTATGTAACAATATCAAAGTACTTCATATACCTTATGTCCTTTAATCCTTAGCTCTATCCTGGGAAAAAGAAGAAATCAAAATTAAGTTGATTCGCATACTTGTTAATGGTGGAGAATCAAGGATGAGTTTTGATAGAGGTTAAGGATAGTTTTTTTGGTTCAAGAATCATGTTTTTTCCAACATACTACTTCATAAGCACTTATTGGTTTAAATAATTATTATTTTGTAAAGTAATGGGATGTTTAATTCTAAGTATTGTTTATAAATTTAAGTTTTCAGCATAAGAAAAGTCAGGTTTTACTTCACATTAACTTTGACTTTTAAAAGCCCTAGTAATATGTTAGATTGAACAATACATTTTTGTACCTCCAAAACAACAAATTTCATATGGTACCACCTAATGGATTCTCCAGAAGTACACTTGCAAGAATATTGAATCACTTTACTTAGCCTGCAGGTTGCCAATAAACCAGAGGAAAGTTAGCTAGGTTTCACCAGAGGCAGGAAATACAATCATTGGTAACAGAAAGAGAAAGCATAATATTAGTAAGCTTACTTATGTAAATCGCATACTCCTAAGAGGTTCTGAGACAAGTAACCATTTCACCTACTTTAAATTAGACTGCCAATGAGAGAATCAATGTTCAAATTGACAATACTTCATGCATTATATATCTCTTTACATTTTTCTAATAAAGTGGGCTTTGGAATCAGAGCACAACTTCAAATACTGACTCCTTCAGTTACTCATGGAATGGCCTTGTGCAAGTTATTTTCTTTCTCTGAATCATTATTCTTTGTATGTAAAATAGGAATAACAACAACGTAACTCCTTCACAGGGTAGTTATGAGGTTTAAAAGAGATAAGTACATAAAGCTTCTAGTATTATCCCTGCTATTAGTAAGTGCTTAATAAAAGTCTTTGTGAGGCTGCTGCTGACACTGTTGTTATTTTATTCACTTTTCAAATTTTTTCCTATTTAGTCCAGCAGCTATTCTCAGAATCAGACACTAGGCCCTTTAAGAAACTCCCAGGGACTTAATTGAGCATGAATTACACCTGGGAGACCTGCTTTATCCTGTAGCCTCACAAGCAGGGTTTACTGGAGATTTAACAGTAGAAAGAGCACAGGCCCAGCAGTCAGGAAACTCAGGGCCAATTCTGCTAATTTAATATGTAACCCTGGGCAAATCTTTTATTTGCTATGAGCTTTGATTTCTTCACCTGGAGAATATGTACATTAAACTAAATAACTTCTTAATATTCTTTCCCAGGACTAAAATTTTAACACCCTTTAACATTAGCTGGGACCAGATCTCCAGAGAATCTTAGAAGGGGCTGGGTGACTTCAGCGCTCCCCACAGGGTCTGACACAAGAGAAGGTCTCAATTGTGCCCCTTGAGAACACGCAAGTCACTTTTCCTAATTGGCTATTACAGACGAATCTGTGTTATATAAAGTGTACAGTTGGTTTCTCCTCAGAACATTTAATGGGATAAAAAAAAAAAGAGGACTTTTTTTGCTCATGAAATGGAATTGCAATACTTCATTATCAATATTAAATTTTCTTCTCATTAATGCTTATTTTTTATTTTTTTATCCTTTTAATTTTTAATTACAGTTGTTATAAAATATTGTATTAGTTTCAGGTGTACAACATAGCGACTGGATGTTTATGTACCTTACAAAGTGATTACCCCCATAAGTCCAGTACCCATCTGACACCATACATAGTTATTGCGATATTATTGACTATATTCCCCATGACTGTTTTTATAATGCACACTTATTTTACTTGGTAATGATGTAACTATATGTCTTCAAATCACTATATGAATCCACAGGATTTAGAGGCAAAGATGTACAGACTTCTGAGAGTAAAGAAGACAATAAACAAGAATTACAGATCAATTACTCTCTTTCCAATAGGACTATCTCAAGAGATTTTATCCATCTGACCCAAAAACAAGAGGTGCCAACAGTTTAGAAGCCAAACTGAAGGAGATGCAAAAATTCTTTCGCCTCCCTATAACTGGAATGTTAAATTCCCGCATTATAGAAATAATGCAGAAGCCCAGATGTGGAATGCCAGATGTTGCAGAATACTCACTATTCCCAGAGAGCCCAAAATGGACTTCTAAAGTAGTCACCTACAGGTTAGTTTTGCTTTGGCTCATTTTGGCAAAAACAGTAAACCCCTTTTCCTAAGAGGTCAAACATTGTTTTCTTGTTTGCTGCCAGGATCATATCATATACTCGAGATTTATCACATTTCCAAGTGAATCAATTAGTGGAAAAGGCCTTCGAAATGTGGAGCAAAGAGATTCCACTGCACTTCAAGAGAATTAGATGGGGAATTGCTGATATCATGATTGGCTTTGCAAGAGGAGGTAAGGAATATTCTTGTAGGCTAATCCTCTGTGTTATTTTGCTTGTTGTTTATATCGGTGCCCTTCTCTTTTCAGAATTTAATCTCTTTAATGATTTTGGCATTGTCAGCACTTTTTCTAGTCCATTAATTTAGAGCCACTTTTTATAGCAGAGGCAAACTATGTATGGTCCATGAGTGAAATCCAGTCTACCATCTGTTTCTGTAAATAAATATGTATTAGGACACAGCCATGAGCCTTCACTTACCTATTGTGTATAACTGCACTGGGGCCACGATGGCAAAGTTTAGTGATTGTGACAGACCATCAAGCCCACAAATCCTAAATTACATATTATCTGGCCCTTTAGGGAACAAGTTTGCCAACACGCACATATTTATGGGACAGTTTAAAATCTATCTAACATCAACAGTAAACCAAGGTAAGGAGTTACAAGTTCTAAAAGCTTTAAGTGGTCCCCAAGAAGGAAAACAGCCCTGTGGACTGTTGTTACCAACATAGCTTATGTAGTAAAAAAAAAAAAAAAAAAAAAAAGGAGAAAATAGAGAATTTTCATAATAAAGGGCTTAAGGAGATATAACCCATATATATTAACTGCTATTAATTACTAGTGTTCCGTGGAACAAATTTAGAGAAAAATATTGCTCTTTTTGGTCTGTTCTAATATTGAAATGCCTAGATGTTGTGAATTTAGCTGAAATTGAACTTCAGCCATAATATTGACAATGCCAAAAAAAATGTTAAAGAAAGTACTGATTGTGGCATTCTATATTTTTCAAGAACTAGATAAACTGGGTATGGCCGAATACCAATTTGAAAATAAATAACTCTGCATCACAATCACAAGTGCTATTCGAATCCATTTAAGACATCTTGAGTATGGTTCTCCAAGAGACTTCTACTATACCCACAAAGAATAAGCTAGATTTTTAGGAAAAATTATACTAAATGGTACACAAGTTTCTTGCTGAATGCAGTTGTCGTCCTCATTCTCCATCCTGCCACCATCAGCCAAGCAAAGTGAATATAACACTTAGATGCAACCGTAAGTTAGATGTGAACATATTTAAAGTCCCATATCCAGTACGCTTTCAATATATGGTGGTTATCAGTGATGAGCAGTGAACTTGTGAAAGAAAAAATGCTGTGACCAAAAAACAATCAAACCACCCTGTGTATGCAGCTGGCTGCTAATAACAACAATGTTAACTCCTTGGACTCATCTTTCTAGCCTCAATAATTATCTAAACTTAAAGATGAAATGACTGAACATAAATTCAGTCACTAATGGCAACCACCCTATTTTCTTTCAGCTCACGGGGACGCCTACCCATTTGATGGACCAGGAAATACACTGGCTCATGCCTTTTTACCTGGACCAGGCCTAGGAGGAGATGCCCACTTCGATGAGGATGAACGCTGGACTGATGGTAGCAGTATAGGTACAGCATCCCATCTCTCTTTCTACTCCACATCCTTTTCAAATCTCAAACTTCTTATACTAACTTTAATTTGATAATCGCTTTGATTAGTAATAATTATTGAGCCCCTGCTAACTGCCCATCACTATGTGCTTTAAATGTATAATTTAATTCAATATGCTCATAATGCTATATATATAGAAGATGGAAGCTCAGGCTATGGAGTTGTGCAATGATGGGTTCACTTTGCTGTACCTCTACAGTGATTCGCTATGTGTCTTTGGGCAACTTATTCAACTTTTCTGAGCCTCGGTTTCATTTATAAAATAGGACTATAAATAAATTCCACCTCACAGGATTGTTGTTTGAATTAAATGAGACAATGCTTATACAGTGCTTAGCACAGTGCTTGCACTATATTAATAATTCAATAAATTATAGTTATTTCTTTATGTTTCTCAGAAATTTAAGTTTTTTAATTGAAGGAGAAAGAGGAACAACAACTTGATATTTAAGAATTATATATAATTCTGATTTGTACGATAAACTCTGGCTTATCTCCAAATAATTCTAATTGGAGATGACAATTCTTTAAAAAAAAATGGCTACTAACCGACCCTGACAAGGAAATTCGTACCTGTTTGGCAGTGGGAATTCACCACTGTTGTGATGCTTTGCTGCGAAAACCTAACCTGTGTAAAATTACAATATCATAAAATTATGATACTGTCTCCATTTCACACCTTGCATGTCTTTTTCATTCTCCTTCCTTTCCAGTTAAGGTAGACTTAAGGCAATCTAATGCACCACAATTGGAACTCTAGCTCTCACCTTTCCCCTTATTGGCAAAGCCTTTCGACAAGTCTGAGGGAGAGGAAAGCATATATGTAATACAATTTAATAAATCAAAAGCAAAACCCAGCATTGCCTGGAGATCCTGCCTTTCAGCCTGCTTTCTCAAAGCCACTTTCCTCCTGCTATCCAGTCACTATAATTTATTGAATAGCTATCATTTTTCCAAATATTGGGAAATTCTATTATGACAAAGCTACAAGGGAGAAATTATTATCTCTATTTAACAGATGAGGAAATGAGACTCAGTACTATCAGTTAATGTGTCCAGAGTCATTCAGCTAGTAAGTAGAGGAGCTACGTTTCAAACCTAGATCTTAATACTGCTAAAGCCTTTGCTGTCCACTATAGAATACTGCCGAGTAATTATATAAGAAGCAAATAGGCAGAAAAACATTACTTTAAAAGGAAAAAAGAAGTGGTGATGAGAATAAAACAGTACTATTCCAATTTTCCTTCTAAACCCTCCCCCTATGAAGGCCTAGAAACAAGTAAACTGGAGGATTTGAAGAGTCAGGTAATTTATAGTTATTTTATTTTTTATTATATATTATGTATCATGTTATGTTATATTTTATTTTATATCTATAGTTCTTTTAATAGTTACCGTATGTCACTTTTTGGTTATAGGAATTAACTTCCTATATGCTGCAACTCATGAACTTGGACATTCTTTGGGTCTTGGTCATTCGTCTGATCCTAATGCTGTGATGTATCCAACCTATGGAGATAAAGATTCCAAGGATTTCAGACTTTCACAAGATGACATCGAAGAAATTCAGAAATTATATGGTAATATTTATGATTTCAAATATGGGGGATTTCACATTGTCTGAGAGTAGGCTTGAACGAGAAAGACTGAGAAATGGGTATTTACTTGGAAAGACACACTGGAACTTATATCTAAAAGCCTATTGAGGGGAGAAATTTGAGACATTAGATACTCAAAATTTATCCAGGCTATTTTATACCATGAGGATACTGATTTTAAGTTCTCAGTAATACAGTATCATTTGGTGAAATCATGAAAATGACACTATCATATTTTGGTTTTTTTGTCACGCTATCATTCAGTTTTTTTCTTGTTCAGTTTAGATACTGTAGGAGAGTCTCCCCTGTGGCGATGGACTGAGGGACACAGCGCCTTTCTCCTTAGCTGCCCACTCCCAGGGCTTCTGTCCTAGTTGACTAAAAGTGACCTAATTTTTCCTCTTTGTGGATATACGTAAAGAAAGTGGTTAATCATTGACAGCAACTGCTGGTCATGATGCTTGTAAATATTCCATGTCCCAATCTACACTTTTTTGTTTTAGTCAAAATTCAAATTCAGTTTAAAAGAATAAGCTGACTTTGTATTCGCCTGATCAAGCCAATCAGAAATAGTAATATGAGAAAGAAATGAAGCGACAAGGATAAAAGCCATGTCTCTAGATAAAGAGAATAGTATGATTCGAAGAGGCTAAAAGAATCACTCAAGGTCATGTGGCTTCTGAGTGCTTGAGCAGTGCTCCCATACCAGGCCTATGGGATTTCATACACTTTTTGCTACATATCTCTACCTGTCACTACTTAGTAAGCTTTTAAAAGCAATTTAGAAAGGAGAATACAAAATATCATTAAGTCCACAGATATAATTAAACCTTTCCAGCAAAATATCAAGATGGTAAATAATACACTGCAAAAAAATCACCTAAGACTCTTTGAATGATAAGAAGAACAATAAAAGGACTTCCACATAAGAATGTCCTTTGGGATAAATTATTCACATAGCATAATGGATTTAAGCTGTGAGTTGCACTTAGAATTTACCATCCATCGGCATTTCCCAGGCTGTGTTCTCAAAACACTGGTCCTACAAGACAGTTCCCAAAACCAAGATGCTATGGAGAAACAAGTTCAGAAAACACTACCTACTGTATTTCAGATGCATAAGATATGTAAAAATACCTAATAAACTCTTTGTTAACTCAGTGCTTTCTAAATTATAGTCCTTTTTATGGAACACTCATTGAGCCCTCACAGAATAGCATTTCAGTAAGCACATTCTGGAAAATACCATGTAATCGTACCTTAAAGTTCTGATTCAAAGAGCTGCTACTGTCAAAAAAAGCTCACAAAACACTGAAAGGCGTTGATAAAATTATCATCAACAAAACAGAAAATAGTACCTCTTCTTATATAAAACTATGGGACTTATGACATACTATATGGCATGCATAACTATGTTAGAACCTTAAGAAAATTAGAAATGGACTAGAAGAAAATAGACTGGTGCACTAAATCCTCACATATCAGACATTGAGGGGCTCCTAGTCAAAGCTGGAAAGAGGTAAATTCTGGACAAATGAAAGCAAGATTTAATTATGTAGGTTTTTAATTTAGGGAGTTCATTAACCCAAGAAGTGATGAAGAGAAAATATAAATTTAAAAGAATGTGATTAAATTCATGAACATAAAATTCCCAATGTTCTTTTCAGAATAATAAAAATAATAGCTAAAATGTATCAGGTTTTTACACTATGCCAAGCACTTGACATGCATTAGCTCCTTTAATCCAACAATCTAATAGGTTGTTATTATCCTCATTTTAAAGATTGGTACTCTAATGTTAAAAGAGGCTCATTAGTAATTTGCCCAGGGTCATACAGCTGGTAAAATGGCAGACAGGATGCAGATACCTGACCCTTGGGCCCACACACTATATAATATCGCCTTCTTAGCCTTTGGAGGCTATTCTTCAGAAATTTTATCCCAGGCACAGATAACTAGGCTGGATAAATTATACATACTGTGACATTTCTTATGTTTTTATAGTCTTAGGATAGTTTTTCTATATTTTATACCATGTCAAAATGTTTTTATTTTCTCTCTTAACAGGAGAGAGGAGTGATTGAAGAAAGAATTACATACCAGAGAGAATACACGTTCATTGGATTCATTGGATTCTGTATTATTATTCCCCAACTAGAACTAATGAACACTGTTTCTGCACTCCATTTAGTACTTATTTTTTCCTTCCTCGTATTGTAATTGGTTTCTGCATGTCTCTCTGTGGAAATAAGCTCCTTTATGGCACAATTGTGCCTCTCCTCAACCAACTTACACTTACACTCAATGAATGCTAAACACTCAAATAAAATTTTTATTTCATGGTAAAATGATTTATATTTAGGAGCACCATTTCTATGTCAAGAGAAGACATGCTATACAATGAAATCAAAGACTAAGACCAAAAGCAAAAATCCCACTGTATTACTTTGGGTCTTCATCTGCACCTCACACTATCACGGGGTGGGTGAGGTGTGAGTTCCAATCTTTTATTTTTCATTAGTGTGGCTCAAAGGTATACTAAGTTCCCCTTATCCTTTGGCCCAAGCTCTCACTCCAGGTATTCTAGGAAGTCTAATTCTTCCTACAAAATGCATGTGAATTCCCAAGGGATTTACATTCCCATAATCACTTCTGGCTCCAAATTCCTACGCTTGGCCTCCTGATTTCACCGTGTCTCTCCTGCCACAGTTGTTCTGTGTACCCTTTTTTCTGCCCCATGCCATCCAAGGTATCAGTCTCACCCTCTTCTTTTTAACTTTCTCCAAACCAGTCCTACAGAGCTTTTGTGAAACTATTGACATTGCTGAAGATTTGCATCATCAGTGATATTTTACATTGCACAAGGACAATAAAATTTGATAAAATTGAAATGATATTATCCCCATCCTTCAAATCCTTTACCTATCCCAGCATCAGAAATTTCTGACTGGCTACGTACTTCTTCAGGCTCCAATGTCCTACCACAAACCTCCCTAATCCTCAAGTCTCTAGACCCTATTTTTTCTGACTTCTCTCACAAATTCATTTTCCTGAAGTTCACACAGCTCCAGCTCTTGCTTTCCATACACAGAGACTCACTAATGTGTTTCTCTGGGATAACCACTTTCTACACAGAGCAAAACCTTTCAGAAAGACACGGAGCTGGCAAAGGCTTTGCCATTTCAGTCTTTCTTCCTCTTGTATGCTCCCCACGCCATGCATGGTTTTCTCTTTAAATTATTTTTTTTAATTTTTTTATTCCTCTTAAAATAGCATAAAGCTGATTCATAAATAGAAATTTTCCCTATACTATCAGAACTCATGTTCTTTTTTTTAACATGTGGTAAAATACAAATAAAATAAAATTTACTATCTGAACCATTTTTTAACGTACAGTGCAGTATTGTTAAGTATATTCACATCGTTATGCAAGAGTAAATGTTCTCTACATCAGCACTATTGGTACGTTCAACTGGATAATTCTTCACTAGAGACTGTCTTTTGTATTACTAAATGTTAAGCAATATCCGCGGCCTCTCCCCACTAGGTGCCAGTAGAGCACCCTCAGTCGTGGCAATCAAAGATGTCTTTAGATGTTGCCAAATAAATGTCAGTGCCCCAATTTTTTAAATGTTAATAGTCCATGAAATTCAAAACTCTGGAAATCACTGCAGTAGACTACAAAGATAGCGAAGGTTTCAGGTAAAGAACTCACAAGATGAGATTTATTTTCTAGGAAGTCAGCTAAAATGTCAGCCTTATGAATTATGAACTCTCCCATCCATAATTATTCAGAAAAAGGCAAGAAGCCAGTACTAGTTAACAGGACTATAAAAAATATTTACTAATTTACAGAAGCAGTAATAGCAAAGTGCCATAAAATATTTTCTAGGTCACATATGATTTTCTTTACCATGATTATTTAGAAGTATACTTGCAACATATTTTTAAAAAGGTAATTAACACTCAGATATTTCATCAAGAATGAATCCTTGTAAATAAAAGAGATAATTATAATTTATTCTGAGAACTACACAGAAAACATGATTTGACCATTTTTCTGTTACCATCCAAGATACATTCACTGAGTCAGGAACTTGGGGAGTGAAGAAGCATGCAAAGATAAAAAACACATTGGACCCACCTTTGAGAATCTCAAATTCTGATTAATAAAGCAGATATTTATGAAATTATTATAATACAACATTTTAATTGTTATAATGAATGATTATACAATATGAGAAGGAGAAAGCCCTAATATTGGGTGGGATTCTAAGTTATTTTCCTGAGTTTCTGAGCTACGTTCTACAAATTCCAGAATACCACAGATAACACAAAATTCCAAAATTTCAGTTTCATAATAAAACATTCTGGGTAAGTAAGTCCTCTCTAACAGGCTTGGGACCCCCACGCCTGGTCAAAACTTTCTCGGAACTGTGATGTATCCTAAGACTTCACAGTCTCCAGACCTGCGCCATGGTCTTAAGGCTCACCCCACCTACTCTACTCCTCTCCCCTTATCTTTCTTAGGTATAGCGAAGGAAACCTAAGAATAAATGTCTTACACAACAAATTTCGTCCTGGCATCTGCTTTTTAGAGGACCTGAACTAACACAAGGTGTATTCTAATTAACTATTATTATGTTTAAAACTACACTGATTAGTGGCTTCAAGCAACAATGATTTTATTAAGTCTCATGATTTGGGGGATCAGGAATTCATTCAGGCAAGGCTCCACAGGACAATTCTTTTGTTTCGTGGGACAGATGAGTTGGTTTAAAGGGTCCAAGATGGCTTCACTCACATATCTGTCACCTTAGAATATAGATGGTTGGAAAGCTAGGTTCAACTGGGACTATCAACCATTGTCACCTACTTGTGGCCTCTCCAGCATGGAGTTCTTAAGATGATCAGACTTCATACATGGTGGCATAGGGCTCCAAAAGCAAGTGTTCCCACAAGCAAGAAGAAGCTGTATAGTCTTTTCTACCTAGCCTCAGAAGTTACATAGCATCATTTCTGCTCTACTTTACTGTCAAAGGAATCACATGCACACCCGGAGTAAAGATGAGGACACATCCACCTAAATATGTAAGATGTGCCAAAGAATTTGCAGTCATGTTTTAATACTGCCACAAGGGGTCACCCTTTCTCTTATGAAACCATCTATCATTTAAACCAGAGGGTATTTATTCATTCTCACTGAAAATATAATTGCTACAATAAAAAAGTTGTATGAATCAGCAAAAATAAATTCTAGTTTGCACCCACTTTGCCATCACACCCCAGATGTCAAGGACCCATACAATGAAGAAGAAATCAGAGTTAATGTTGCACTGCTTAGGTGACATGTGAATCTATAGGCCATGACCCCAGTAACCACAACATTCCTTTAGGAGTATATTTTATATTTTCTACAAGTATAGAAGGCTGCCATGCAACATGACCCCTGCCCACTATTAACTGATCATTCTAAGCATGAGAAAGAGTAATCTGGTTACTAGCAAGCATAAAGAGGAAGGCGAATTGTGCTTTCGCCTGACCTCCAGCTAAGGGACCTCCAGCTGTGATCTGCTGTTGCAACTTTAATTGATGAGGAAGAAACACAGTCTTATGATTACTAAAGGATAGTAGATTAAACTCTAAGGAACGACACAATCGTTTATCCCTGTTTTCTTTTCCTGAGGCATTTTCCTAAGGATTGTAGACTACAAGATCAAGAATCAGTGACTCTCCCTGATTATAATGTAAGGGTGGACTTGCTCTCCTAGACTTTGATAATGGTGATTGTCAAGTTTTTTGACTGTGTGTATGTGTATGGGCTTAACATTTATTTGAAAGAGACCTTGAGAACTACCTCAGCATCATGCAAATGCATTTGAGTCTTATTTATTTTATTTTTTTTTTGCCTCGCAAATTAGCAAGTTCACCGAGCTCTGAATAAAAGCAAGCAACTATATAGAAAAGTTTGGGAATGTTAAATAATGGACTGAAATTCTATTCAAACTCTTTTTTTCATCTAAATTAACGCCTTTTATTTTATGTTACCAAGGATTTTTTTTTTAAGAGAAATTATATAGACTTTCTTATCTGACAGAAATATTATGTCCAGGAATGGAAGTCCTCACCATGTTTGTCAAGTCCTGAACCTTTAGATGTGCAAGGTCAAACCAGAAGATCCTGAAAATTCTATTCGAACTTAATATATAATTATATTTTCTCAGTTATCTATAACTAGTTCATACTTAGGAAAGAATCTGCCTCAAGGCAAGATTACAACCCCTTAATCTAAGGAATCAGAATCAGTCTGGTATAGAAAATATAATTGATATACTACTTTTTTTAAACTTTTCCTCCCTCATGATACTGATATAAAAAGTGGAAAATGCAGAAATTTGGCAGAAAATGTGGAGTCTGAATTATTTTTAGTTAGAAACAATGATTGGCACCATCACTAGCATTTAGAAGTTGTCTAATAAGTATTAAATTGCTGAATGAATAAATAAATATTTGAGTTAACTCGTCAATCAAAATTTTTATTTTAGACATCTTCTAGTAGGTGATGGTATAAATCAAGAATGATAGGTAAGATAGAGGCTAATTTAAATTTGAAATAGCTAAATTGTTTTCTATTCAGCTTGTTAAGGATTAACAATTTAATTAGAATTTACTTAGGATTGATTTCCTCTGAACTTCATTTCTTACATGTTCATATCAATTAGTCCTTTTTAGTTAAACCCTGATATTCCTGTTATCTTAATCACCACATCACCAACAAAGACTAAAAGGTATCATCTTAATTACTTTCAGGCAGGTAAATTAGCTGTTTGGTTCAGTACCTGGAAGAGCATGTGATATAGAATAGGCACCCATTTAATATTTGTTGAATGGAGGAATTAATTAATTGATGAATAAATTACTGGCCTGGAAAAGCATGACTGGAAATTGACTTTTTCCTAAATGATTCCTCCATATGCTGGGCTCACTGGGATAATAACTACTAACATGTAAATGCTTGGACTACTCTTTATTCCAAGTGCTCTGATAGTTGCTTCATACACTCTTTTTGTTGTCTATGGCTACATTACAAATAAACCCCAAACTTAGTTGTCTTGAAACCACTACAATCACCTCTTATCACTCATAATCCTGGGGATTGACTAGGTGGTTCTTCTGCTGATCTTGTTTAGGGCCCCTCATAAATCTTCGGTCAGATGGTGGCTGGGCTTGAACGTCCAAGATGTCTTCATTCGCATGTCTGGTGCCTTGGCACAGATGGCTGGAGAGCTGGGACTGCTCTCTCTCTCTCTTCAAATGGTCTCTTCTTAACATAGTGGCTGAATCCTCAGACCTACCATTTCCAAGAAATAAGAAGCAGAAGCATCAATTCTTCCAAGTCCTATCTATTAAAGTAGGTATGATGCCCATCAGCTCAGATTAAAAGTGAAGGAAAATAAACTCTATTTCTCAACGGGAGAGCATGACAAAGAATTTGTAACTATCTTTGATTCATCATACATGCTTGCATCCTAATCATCATAGCATACCTGAAAGGTGGGTATTATTCCCTGCATTCATTAAAGAGGAAATTCTAACAGCTTGCAAGTGATTGCACTTGGATTTGAAACCACGTTTTTATGTCTCCATTTTTTACTATCTTTACAAGACACATCAAGAATATATACAAAATAAAAACAAACAAAATTGCTGGATATCTAACTGTGTTTGTACTTGGTCTCTTGCTTCATTCTTATCCCTGAAAGCCATATTATCTATAGAATCATCAATCAGAGCCTCATATTGCTTTTTGGCTCCAAATTCTGCCTCTTCAGGGTTTCCCATCATTTTCAACACAAAAAACACTCATTCCCTATTCAGCCTGGCCTTCCTTTCTTTTCATAGCCCTCACAATTGCTCAGCCGCCAGTGCCTAGCAAGTCCTCAGTTCTTTAAATGAGACTATGCTCACCTGAATTAACCACACAGATTTCAGCTCCAGACTAACTTGCCCTTATAACACAATCACTTTCTCTGCTGATGTGTCCTCTGAGAATGCAAAATAGTTTTATACTGGCCTAATAATCATAATTCTTCTCTACCACAAAGTCCTAAAAATATTCCATATTTTCTTCTAGCAATTATATTTAGCTCTTTACTTATTTTTATATTTTGGAATTTATTTTTATATTTTGCCTGAGGTAGGTATTTTATTTCCATATAGTGAATCAATTTTTCTCACAAAACATTTCAACAACCCAAACACTCATGTGCCTCTTTCTGGGTTCTATTCTATTCTATGCTCCATTCTTATGCTCCTGTACCAGTACCACATTGTTTTACTGACTATGTGACATGAGTGTTTCCTTTTTGCTTCTCTTTTTCATGATTGTCTTAATCAGGGATCAGAGAACTATAGCCTGTGAACCAAACCCTGCGCATTGACTATTTTTGTAAAAAAAGTGTTATTGTAACACAATCATACTAATTTGCTTACATACTGTCTATGGCTGCTTTTGAGCACTACAACACCAGAGCTGAGTAGCTGCATTCAGCCACCAAAGCCTAAAATATTTAGTCTCAGGCCTTTTACAGAAGAAGTTTGCCAACCCCTCATCTTCATTACCCATGGACTTGAATTCTTCTACTCAAATTTGAGAATCATTTTGGCAAGTTTTCCAGTTCCAAGTTCTTAATTGCAAGCAATAGAAACTAGCTCTAATTTAATACAGAAATAAATGTATTGGAGAAGTTATCAGAGAACTCACAGGAGCTCTCTTGAAGGAGGCTAGAGAAATAGGCTTAAAAACTGGGCAAAAACCAAGGGAGACTTGGCAGCAGAATGACAGACAAGGTTACACTGCAGGTAGTGCCCGATTAGGACGCCACCATGGATGATGCCACAGTGAAAAGCCCTCTGAACTCCCTGCATCACTGTACAACTCAGTCAGGATTCAGAGTCCTGGAAAAAAGAATTTTATGTCTGAGCTAAGATCACATACTCATATGCTAGCTTCCAAAGAGCAAGAAGGAGTATCTGGCCCTTCTTCCACTTCCACAGATGGAGGTAGGGCCCTACCTCCTACCAAGACTTGTTCAAGGGAGGAGTCACTCAAAATATCAAGTGCATATCCCCAGAGGTGACTGTGACTATGCTTGGAAGTGCATTAAATTGGAGAGAAACTGTTATCTTTAAATACTTCTTATTCATGAAAATGATTTGGCTCTATTATTTCAGCTGTATGTTTTGGTAGAGTTTTAAAATGTTCTTCTGTAATGATCTTATGAATTTTTGGCTATTAAGTCCTTGACATTTTATAGTTTTGTTGTTGTTGTTTTGGATAATATCTAATTGTCTATTATCTTCTTGATTTTATTATTGCTGGTATTGCGGAATGTTACCAATTTTTGCATCTTGATCTTATAACCAGCAAACGTACTGAACTTTCTTATTACTTCTAAGATTTTGTTGATTTTCTTTAGTCTTCTACATAAATGATCACAACACTTGCAGATGGCAATTTATCTCTTCCCATCCAATCCTTGTATTTCTAGTGTTCTTTCCTATCTTATTGCATTGGCCTGAACCTCCTATGTTATGTAGGATACCATGATAGTAGGTATTCTTGTACTGTTTCTAATCCTAAAGCAAGTGCTTTATGAGTTTTTCCAGGTAAAAAGATAAGTATCTTTTTATCACATTAATAAAGTTCCTTTCCATTTCTAGTTTTCTACTAACTTAAATAGTAAATAAGTATAAAACTTTAATGAATGCTTTTTCTGCATCTGTTGAAATGTTCATAAGTATTTTCTTATTTAGTTTGTTAGTATAGAAAATTACATTAGTAGATTTTTCTAATGTAGAATTTTTAACTTACATTTCTAAGAATTAACCATAATTGTTCACAATATATTATATTTTTTATCATTACTGAATCCAGTTAGCTAACACATATTAGGATTCTTACATCTATGTTTACAAGTAAGACTGAACTGTAATCTACTTCCATTGTACTACTCTTATCAAGTTTTAATATTGGGGTTAAATTGGCTTCATAAAAGGAGTTGGCAATCTTTCTTATCTTTCTTAAAGAAAGGAAATAATGAAACCATGTTTACAAATTAATAACATAGTTTTTTTAGGTAGAAATGACTACCAAAATTACAATTCTTTAAAAAGCTAACAAAATAAAGAAATAACCAGTTGTCTACACATCCCAGTCTACCTAGGAGAACTCCATGTTACACTTACCATCTTTGCACAATTATAAATAGCACCCCTTAGTTCTCAAAATGTCACTATTGGGCAATAAATTAACCACTAGAGCTAACCTACAATGACTGACATGGGTTCGATGCCACATACTATCTGTATTACTGTGGTAAATTCTCCTGTCCTCTCTGAGCTTCGGGTTTCCCATCAGCAGAATAGAAATTACAACATTTACCTCACTGGGTAGTTTAATGAGCTAAAGAAATAAAGCTAATGAACTCTAAACTTCTAAACAAAACTTAGTTATTTCCAGCACCTTCAGCCATTCCTTGTCCCCATTACCTGTCCTACCAATTGTCTCATTCATTTAGTCTTTCAGAGCACTGGGTTCTTTTCTGCACTTGCCAATCTCCTCTCCACAAATATGTGGCAGGATGTAAATGTTCTCACTATTGCAGTATATAGTCTTATCTGTTTTTGTTTATCTTCCTTTTCTTTGAGGCACTGGAAAGCGAAATGCAAATATTTATCCTCATCTTTGGCAAAGTAAGCCCTTCCTTCCCTGAAGCAAAGAGAAACATGTCTTTCAAGTTATACATTTAATAAACTTGAAGTGTACGGTGAAAGAACAAGAGGAAGGAACTTCCACCCAGACAAGAGGAAGCAGGAGGGAGCCAGGCTTTGCTCCGAGTCAGTACCCTGAGAAGCAGCAAGACTCCAGATAGGAGGTACATAGTTCATCTGGAGCAGCAGAGCCCTAGGCTCTGGTTTCAGAGCTTTGCCAAATATTCTAGTGTGCTAAATGTGTCAGGGGGACTGTGAGAAGCTGCCAGACCTGACAGGATTGTGCAGACACAGACAGTGGGGATATCAGCAATAACTGGAGTGGAGAGATGACTCATGATTAGGAAAGGCCTCCAGAAGCTCTGGAACTGGTATAGTGAGGGAGTGTGGTTGAGGTGGGGACACATGGCTGCTAGAAAGACTTATGTTCACCTTCCTACCAGCCCAATTGAATGGCAGCTTGGAGTGAAAATTAGATTGATTTACGGGTCACAAAGAAATGTAATGTTTCTTGTACACTCTAGCATCGGGTTTTAGATTCAAATATGCTATAATACAGTAGATTCCTGACTTGGGGTGCAAATCCAGTAGCTGAGGAACTAGCCCCTGGAGGAAAGATCTCTCTGCTGGTCACACTTCCAGACTTATTTTTGCTACATTCTAACCATGCCTCGGCCTCCGACACCACACTGCTCACCAGCCTTGGCATCTATCATCAGTCCCAGACTCTGGGCCAGGTGTTCAGAGCAAGGCTTCAGGATCTTCTCTCCTGCCTTGTCTTGATGTGGTTTGTTTCAGGAAAAAGACACTTGTAGGATGGAAGAAGTTTCTCTTCGTCAATTTTACTTTGTAAATGTTCTTAGAGTAACCATTTATCCTCTGGGGACTCTCAAATCTGTATCTCCAGCCCTATCCTCACTACAGAATAATAGTTTATATGTGTGACAGCCTGCTGAACCTCCCCTTGAGTATCCTACATAGAACTCAAGTTCCAGATACTAAAAATAGAACCCATTAGCTCGTGCCACCCTGCCCTTCCCCCTGCCACCCAGTCCCCATCTCAGTGTTTAAACCACCACCCAGTTGCCTTAATCAGAAATCTGAAGTCTAGTTTGGTTATACATGTGTGTAAAGGCTTTTGGGTTGAAAGAGAGGGTATAGGAAGAGAAGGGGACCAGCCAGGAAATTACTTGTGCTCTTGTCCTGGGCCCCACAAGTGTTAGCACAGGTCTGCTCAGGATACATTTAGCACTCCCTAGCGTGATAAGTAAAGCTCTTCATGATATGGTACCCCCGCACCACACACTTGTGAAAAGCACTAACCAGGCTGACTCCTAGTGCACTCTGCTGTTTTATCAGCTCCCATGAACTTGGCTCCCTTTTGCTGCCATTCTCCTAGTAAAATCCTCTCTCTTTCAAGACTCAACTTTAAGGTCAGCTCCTCTATGAAGCTTTTTCCTACTCCTCTCTCCTCTACTATCTTTTCTACTCATTTAACCTTTGCGGCCTGAATGCCCTTACACAAATGTCTATCACAGTACATATGACACTTTATTCTACCTAGTGTATTGTGTCTGTTTCCCTCCACTAGACTGAACCTCCCTGAGGATAAAGACATGTAAAATTTTTACTCTAACACAGTCAGTGTAATGGACTTTCTAGCAGATAATATGTATTCAACAATTTCTGCAAGAATGCATGAATACGTGAATATACATGATCAGTCTACCTTACCACATTCTGGAATCCACCCTCAAAGTGTATGGATACTTGTAAAATCCAAGTGACTATGTTCTTCATCTCATTTTTTGTTCTTTTCTTACTTTTTTAGTTTATAACCCTTTTGTATTATTTAAATTTTTTTCAGTGTACGTATACTACTTTTATAATTAAACGAAAATACTTAAAATGACTTTCTTTTAAAGTCAAGAACTAATCACAGAAAAACATGAGATGCAATATCAATTTTGAGGACAGTTCATTCAGTTTACGCCCCATTTTTAACCATATGGAATTATGAGTAAAACCAGAATCATACAACTATCTGAAGTTTTCCACATGCACCAGTGTCTTTATGGCCTTCGTGAGCTTGTTGATGAGGTTCCCTTCCCCTAGTGAAATCCTCCTTATCACTTGAAACTTACCTCAGGTGTCCCCTCTTTTCAAACACCTTCAAGCTGAGTTCGCTATTCTACCCTAGTGTGCTCTTGTTCTATCACATATTTTTATTACCAAACTTCCACATCACTCACAAGACTCCTTGAAGAGAGCTCCTTGAAGGCAAAATCAGTCTATGCATTTTTGCATTTCCAGTGACCAGAGCTATAAAAGTCACTAGCACTTAAAAGTCACTAACACTTTGTTGACGGCTTAGATGTCCATACATTTAGAAACTTTGGAGACTTTAAAGATTTTAGAGACTGTAGGAGTTATTCTGGCCAATGCAGGAATTCCAGCCATAGCATTCCCTATGCTCAGCCTATCTTTGTTTGAAAACTGCAGTGACTGCCACATAAGGATACCCTAACAGAATGTACACCTTATCGGGACAAGGATTTTTGTGTTTTGTTCACTGACAAATCCCCAGAACCTAGATCGGTTGCTGGCACATAGTAGGTGCTCAACAAATATTTGGTAATGTTTAAATTAATAGCTGAAAAGTTTTTCCTCAAATGGAACCAAAATTTCTCTCCCCATTATTTCCACTCATTGATCTTGGGATACATGTTTGCCTTCTTCTCATGACATGTTCCACATATTTTGCAGAGAGATCTTAAATCTCTCCCATCCTGAACTTCCTCTTTTTCAAGCTCAATATCTTCAGGTCCTTCAACTCCTTCTAATCTGTTCCCAGACCCTTTGCCATCTCCATAGATATCTTTATTGTTAACATCCTTCTGATATTGAAAAAATATTTAAGAAGAGCTGTAAAAAAGATGAATACAACATGATTAAAACTTACAGCCCTAGGCCTAGTGTAACAACCTGAGCATTAAAGAGTTCAGAAACTCTCTAGAGGTTATCTAGTCTGAGCTCCTCACTTCACGAATGAAGAAACTAAAATTAAATTACTCATCAAAACAAGACTTGCTCCTGGTCCAGTAGTCAATCAGGATAGACCCACCTCAACCCAAAGTTAATCATTTTATTCTATTTGAATTCTTGTTCTAATGCAAAATTGAAAAGCTCCTATTAGATTTGCAAGATCTAGCTCCCTGTCAAAGACTTTTCTCTAGAAAGATGATGAAATTATTTTAGAAAGCCAAGTTTCCTATTTCTATAGCAATAATTTAAAGTTATTTAAATTATTCTTCATGAATTACCAGATTCTTGGTTGCCGTTTAAAGAGAAAATTAATAAAATAGTTTATAAGTTGTTAAAAGAGCTATAGAAAACCATATTAATAAATTCTTATACAGATTCCTTGTATAATATTTAAAATTTTTTTAGGTCAAGAATTAACTAAATATCGGTGTAAATTATGAGGCAGAGACAGTTTAGTTGAACCACAAGAGATTCATGTCACACTTCTTTTTTATCCTATATTAAGGCAAATCTAGAGAAAATCAAATTAAAACCAATTTTTCAGAACAAGCAAGTTTCACCCATTCCACCGCCCCCCCACTATTTACCACTTCCTCTTTTCACCCAATGTCTCAGAAAATAAACAAAATCAAATAGAAAATGTCAAATGTTTAGTAAAGACATTGAAATATTTCAAGAGCAGGGGCAGTTACATATCTTTTAAGAAATTCTGTCTTAATATCGATAGAGTAGAATAGTTAAAAGGGAAATTGTAAGGCTTGCTTTGCACTTAATAGGTGCATGTCCATTTGCAAATAAGTCAATTTTCAAATAATCCGGCTGAAGAGCTAGTTTTCTAACTCAGTTTCCTAAAATAGATCTGCCTATTTGTAATTGAGAATTCCCTGGAATATGACAATAAACACTTAAATTTTACTTTCATGTTAATTACAAACTTTAGTAGTAAACAATTTACACGAATTATTTTTGAGAGACTTTTCCTAAGTTAACCTCCAAGACTAGTGATTTAAAATAGGAAAAAACACAATGTATTTCATTGTTAGAATTGCATCAGTGTCACCAGGAGAATGCTCTGGATTTTTATCCTGGGAATTACAGCTAACTACAATAGATCTTCTTTCTCTCCCTGTAATTATCTTCACCTTTGATGCTTCCATCTACCTCAGTAATTTTCAAAGTGTGATCTGTCAGCATTGGCAACACCTGGGAACTGGTTGGAAATGCAAATTTTTGAGTCCCACCCCAAATCCAGTGAATCAGAAACTATGGGGTGGGGCCTAGCACTCCGTGTCTTAACTAGCCTGTCAGGTGATTCAAATGCACCTTGAAGTTTGAGAATAGACGCTGAATTGTGTTAGCAACTCACCACATCCTGTTCCTTTCTTTATCTTTCAAGTGTTTTTACCCTCATATAGGCCTGTGTCACCTTGTAGAGGTGAGAAAGAGAAAAGTGGCCCTGATATCTGGGAGATACCAGCTAGGCTTGGTACAGAACATAAACAATTTCAGAGAACATCATCAGACCAGGCCATTGTGTGATCGTGACAAAAACAAGACCACTCCGTAACCATGTATGAACATAGACAAAACAGGAATTTGTCCAAACCACAGATATTACCAAACTATTTTCCAGCCTAACTAATAAGTGGCCACAGCCTCTTTGCCAATTAAAGCTTTACCCTCCGTTTATTCCTGCCCCTTTTCAATAAGATTTATTAAAACACCCAATCATAGAATTCTCTCTGCTTTCTGACATCATCCAATCCCAGACAAAGCCCTACCACTCTATACTTACCTAATATAGCTCAAATCCTAAAATAAGTCCTTTCTAATTAATTCTTGCTAAGATGCTACAGTGTTTGCAACCTCCCTTGCTCCAGTAAGTAATAACTCAACTTGCTCAGAAACGTGTTTCTGGTGGTCTTTGGATGACACTGACACAGGAACTACTCCCAGTCAGTGGGGACCAGGGCCCTTCCGCAAAAAGTTTGTTCCCAGTCCCACTCAAGGTAAGTACAGAAATTGAGAGTTATTGTTTAGAAACATTTACAACAATTCGAGAGGGTAATTTTGTTTGTTGAATCTAAAACTAGAATATCAGGCTTGTATTTTATGTCAGTTGTTTACATGTTTGTTTGTTTGTTTATTTTTTAGTAATTTGTAATAGTATCTTACAAATGATCTGCAATAGATTTGAGAGAGAGAAAGAAACTGGTTGTTCATCACAAATTGTTTGAGAAGCACCATTCTAAATGACCTCTCTAAAACTTTCTTTTTTCAACTCTCACATTAATTTTATTAAAATTCTGTTTTCAGCATATTATGCACGTTCTCAAGTATCTTTAACATTACAATCTTTTCTGTTTTCCAGTTGAAGTGAGGAAACATATTTTGAGTGTCTACCATATGCTATTTATTGCGCAAATTTAAATACACCCAATATCCAGAAAGAATTTTAAATAGATATTAGCATCCTACTCCAGAAATACTACAAGGCCCCAGTGCTTTTGTGGGTGAACTGTTTTTAAAACATCATGGAATATATTACCAAATGTTATTTAGAATAAAACAAGACAGGCTTTCTAATTAATTTTTTTAGAAGCCATCGTAGTAGAACAAACCTGGCTGATATAGCATTTGAAAATTAGAGTGCAATCTCATTAGTAAATATTGATGTAAAGGTGCTGTACTAAATACTTATTAGAATTTGCTCTTCAGCTAACATTTATCAGGTTCAGCAGGTCCTTAAATAACATCATTTTGTTCAACATCATTTCTTAATAATGTTGATGAGATGCCATAGGAACATAATTCTTTGATGCCAATTAGCCTATGGGAAAATTCATTTTGTTATAAGTCATTTTGCTTAAAGTCCAGAACCTACCAATGACATTAAGTGAGGACTTACTGTACTTACTTAGTGTTGGCAAGATTTACAGTCCTGTCACATTTATGCTACCTCCCCTTCTTTTGATAATAGACTTTGTCAATCTTGACTACAGAAGTATGTAGGTGACACAGGTGTAGCCAATCAGAATACCTCACCCCTCCGGCTTCAATGGCTGTCTCGTGACCCATGCAGAATAAATCAGTTTTCCCCAGAATTGTTCTAATTATAGGTAGAAAGGAAGTTGCTCTTTTCCCTTTGTCATTAAGACATGGTACAGATTGCCAGTAGCTGTATTCCCTAGTATATGAAGAAAAATCTATCTGACATAGGAAAAAAATCAATCCAAAATGCAGAGAGGTATAGAGGTAGGGAGAATAAGAATGAGAACACTGAGTGAAAGGGAGAGATTCTCAATACTGTGGGATTACCTGAGGCTAAGGTATCCTTGAAGCCAACACCTTTTCTTCCCTTCTAGGGTTTAGTTGCATAAATCAACAAAATTTCCCTTTGTGGTTTAAGGTAGTTTGAATTCCTTTTCTGTCACTTGAATCCCAAAAGCCTTCAATAACATAAATCTTCAATAAGTTGCCTGGTATGGTAGAAAGAACGAGAGCTAAAGATATAGACAAATACAGTTTTTTCCATTTAGTAATTATGTGACCATTGGTTACTCAGCCTCTCTGAGCTTTGCCTTGTTTGCAATCTGGGAATAAAAACAGCTCACTCTTAGATTTAGACTATATGCTTTGAAAGGGTGGAGAGTATGTTTATCTTTCTTGTTCTGTCCCCAGCACTTAACCAATTTTCTCAAATTAGGCACTTAAATCAATATTTATTGAATACAACAACATATGAAAGGATGAATTGGGAGGTTAAATAAAATCACTTTAATGTTCCTAGTACAACGAATAGCACATGGTAGATGCTCACTTTTCTCTTTCACGGGAAGACAAAAAAAGAATCTATCTCTATCCAGGATTTGTCAGTTACTCCTACTAGAAATGTGCGTTATTTAAAACTTTTTTCCCTCCACTGACAAAATGCCTGGAATGAAGATGCTTAATAAATAAATGATGAATAAATTAAGTCAGCCACATTAAGAGACTGCAATATGCTGATCAGCCCTGCAGCCAGGCTGGGAGGACACCTTCAGAACAAAGGAAGATTTCTGCTGGAATTACTAACAACCCATTCCCCACACCTGTGAAGGGGAAACAGGCCCAAACAGAGTTCTCAATGATTAAAACCTTGGGGAACCTAAGGGAACCTAAAGGAAGTGCCAGCCAGCGGGCTTTTAGCCCTACATACTCTTCTGCTTCCCCTTAATATATGTCCATATCAAAGGAAATGGGAACTAAAGAATGACTTATAAACTGAATTCGCTGAACATTCAGTCCCCCTACTCCCTGTCTTTCCACATCTCTCTTGGTCTCTCTCACTCTGCCTCTGAGACAAGACCACGCTCTGTGGACCCTTTTCTAATAAACTTTCCTTTTGACTCTACCTTTGGCATGTATGTTGAGTTCTTTCTACACTCTCTTCCAAAAGACCCTCTTCTTCTCTCAGTGCAGGGCTTGATCTTCCCCTGCCAGCTCGGGGAAATTTGCCCTGTCCTGCATCCGTCACAGAAGAGGTAACATTTGAACTTAACTGGAAGACAGAAGTGGTAAGATCACCATGGGCAGGGAAGAGACACAGCAGAAGCAAAAGCGAAGAGACCTGAAAGAGCCTGACTAATATGGCTAGAGTCCAGGAAACATGAATGGCAGAGACAGAAGAGACTGCAGCTGGAAGACTCAAGCAACTATTGATCACCGACGACAAAGCCAATGGCAGAAGTGTTGAAGGCCGGGAGCAATAACTGGGATATAGAATGAATAGGACTTGGTGAATGAATGGCTTCCAGAAGGAAAAGGAGAGTAAGAAATGTAAGGGAACATCAGGACTTCCAGTCTTTTGTTCCCTCATCTCAGGTAGGCCCTGGTCATCTGGGGCTCTCAAGGAATTGTGTAAAGGAGCAAAAGAGTCTTCCTCAACCCTCTGAGGGTCCCTGGCTGGATCTAGAAACAAAACTGACAAAAACAGATTAACAAGAGCAAAACACACAAATTTATTAAATATGAGTGTTATATGACACAAGAACTGTCATAAGGAAACGAAGACTGGAAGAAATAGTAAAACCTAAGTGTTTTTGTGCCAAGTTTGATGAGGAGTGGACAGCTGTAGAGAGTATGATAAGACAAAGGGTATGTAGTTAGCGCAGCGAACTGGATGAAACATAACAAGCCCTGCTTATTTGGGTTCTTCTCTTTCTATACTAAAGATGTACCTTTCCTCCAGGTGTAGGTAGGGCACCTCTCATAACTTGCTTCAGGGGAGAACGGCAAGGGAAGGTTAAAGAGACCTTTCTGTTTCTGCCATTTTCTCATGCTCTTTCAGCTTAAAGTATTCAGTATGACGAGATGTCATATTTTAGGGTACCATGTCCTGAACCCCATCACTTGATAAAGAGAGCCTGGTTTGGCAAATGTCTCCACAGTAAAAGCTGACTCTGACCTTTTTTTTTTTTTTTTAATTTTTTAGGTGAGGCAAACCTTGGTTGACCTCACAGATTGCAACCAGGGACCTTGTCACTTACAATCCCTTATTTTTTTTATTTCTTATGCCTACAGCACCTGATCTTCCTAGGTGGTCTCCCATCCAAGTACTACCCAGTACCAACCCTGCTTAGCTTCCAAGATCAGATGGGATTGGGCTCGTTCAGGTTGGCATGGCCGTAGACTCTCTGACCTTTTTGTGTTTCTACTGTCTCTCACTTTTTAGTCTCTGAAAATTGCTAATTTCTTCATGAATTTATTGAAGTTTGGTTTTCTTATTGTGCTTTTATCCTTAATCCAGCATTTTTATGTGTCTTCACTGTGAGAATCAACCAGGGTATCTAGGCCACCATATTGCCAGAGACACAAATCTGTGATTGGTAGTTCTATTCACTGTTCTTATGGAGTTTCACTGTTTTCATTTCAAAAATGTTTCCTTTATTTAGTGTTTTTCCTATTTTTATTATTGTAGAATATTTTAATGTTTAGCCTATTTGATCCTCTCATATTTCATGATTAATTTGTCTAAGTTTTCCCCAAACTTCTTAAAACTTTCTAACATTTGATTAAAGCAAATAAGTGCTCAGAAGTACATGCAACTTTTATAAACTCAGTGAAGCAAAGCAGTGAAAAGCATGAGTTCTGGACCCAAACTTCCTGGGTTCAAACACTCATTGCCATTTAGCTATGTGCCCTGGACCTTGAACTTCCTCAGGTATAAAATGGAGGTGATAATAATAATACCCTCTTTATTAGGGATTGACTAGTCAATATGTACAATGCTCTTAGAATGTGGCCTGCCACATAGTAAGTGCTATATTGTGTTTATGCCATTAAATTATAATTATGATTAAATTATTGAAATTATTATTACTACCTGGCATCTGTCAGTGACGACATTTATATGTTAGTAACTCTTTTATGTAATCCTAGAGGCTTGTGCTTCGTTGGCTGGAGAAATGATACGAAAACCATGCCCGCATGAACCTTAGGGAAACTAGACCTAAGTTTTATATAAGAAGAGAATTAATATTGAATACTTACTGGACCAGGCACAACAGTAAGGATTTTCTATGAATTATCTCATGCCTTCTTTCTAACATCACTATGACATAGGTACTATCATTATCCTCATATTATGGTTGAAGAGATAGATGTTCCAAGATACTAAGGGACTTAACTTATGCTTGTAGTTGGAGGAAATGACAGGCTCAAAGTCAGGCTGTTGGATGGCACAGTGAGTATGTTTAACCAGAAAAGTGGGCAGTCGTGTATCTCTGGGGGTGGCACATGCTGTGTCCTTTGAATTCATGGGTTTGATTCCGTGTTGCTGTTGTTGTTGTTGGCAACTGGATGGGACAATAAAGCCTCCTTTATTAAATGAATCCTCCCCATTTACCTAAGAGGAAATAGGGGCTATAATTTTGTGACTAAGGCTCCACAGTAAAGGTAAAATGAAGCCAGAAGTCCTACCTTCTAACACTTAACAATAGCATTCAGTCACTGTACCTTCCTTAATCCTGAAGTCAGACATTTTTTATTGATATTTTATAAATAAATCATCTGAATTATTTGATTTGGGGGAATTATAAATTGTTTTATTAATATATAGAAATCTAGCAAGTTGAAAATGTTTTCACCTAGATGTTTATTATTACATTTATAACTTACAGCTAACAATAAAACAAGATAGTACAAAACCAAGCAATGTAAACAAAAGTGACTTCAAAGAAGCAACAGGTGCTTAACCATCATTAGAGCCACACCACATTTCTAATAAGCTAGAAGACCGTGTGAGCCAACTGGTTAAGAAGAAAAAAATATTTCAAGGTTCAGTAAGCTTTCTCCTTCCACTGAAGTATCCTCATCTTCTGTGAACAGATATAACAAAATACAGTGTAAATTAAAACCAAGGCTCACCTGAATGAGAATGTGAATTACCTCTTCCTATGCTCAGCTTATCTCACTAGTCCCTTGCGTCTTAGGCACCAGCAGGCCATTTGGCAGCTTCTCCCAGCAAGAATAGCCCTCATTAACAAGATTGAAGATCAGATCTGGACATACTATCTCTGAGACAAGGATACTCATGTGTTTTGGCTAGCTAAGTATCTAAGTGCTTCACTTACGCCAGCCTGTGATAAACTTTACATGCTGCATGGAAAGGAACTTGGCATGCTCATCTTTGTTTCCCCAGTACCTAGCATGATCCTAATGCATAGTGGATGGGCAATACCTGTCTTTGGAATATAGTAACTGTCAGACGAATGAAGGAATCAATGAGTTAGTTAGTGGATACCACTGTGATAGAAGGTCAGAGACAGGATGGTTCAGATATGGCATATTCCTTCTGTGGTCACACAAAGGTCTGTGTGGAAATATCAGAAGATTTAAGTGCATCTCCAACTCAATATAAACCACTACTGAGAATGTGGCTGATAAAAAAATTATGACATAACTTTGAAATTGAGTTAACAGAAGGATGGTGCTCAGAAGAAAGATTAACAGGAAAGCTTCACTCTATGGTCATTTCGCAAGCATTCCAAATGCTGTGCTTTCCAGATAGAATCTCACCCCTTTGTCCTCTTTACATGATTTTCTTCTGCCCATAAAAACCCTTTCCGTCTCCTCCCTCATCTCTCCATTGTCTTTCTTGGAATTATCTCCTGTTCCACACCAGTCCCCATGCTACCAGCTTACTTCTATTTCCCCAAGATCCCTATTACAACATTGTAGTTCTTACTTTTTAACCTAATTTTTTCATTATTTATGTTTTTATCAAAAGAACGTAAACTGCAAAGCAGTGATCAAAAGCAAGTTATTTTCGTTATTTGTATTTACTTTCTCTAATGTACATTTTATATCTTTTAGATTTTGATCTTCTAAAGGCAAGTAACAGATCCTTGTCATTTATTTTATTTTTTTTTTAAATTAAACACTACACCTAGCTAGTTGTTCTGGCCAAAAAACAAATATTTCTTGTCTGATGGTTGAATCAGATACCTACAAGCCATAACAAGAGGAAGCTGACACACTAGCAAGGAACAAGAGCATACACACACTCCAAGCCAGGAGCTAGGTTCTGAAACATTTTTTCTTAGTATTATATATATACATACATATTTTCTGATTACATAGTTTCATGAACAGAGCTCAAATAAGAGTTATGCAATTAAGAACATAAACAGATAATTCCCAGAAGAGGAAACACAAATGGCTAATAATATAGGCAAAAATGTGTCATCTCAGATAATAAAAAGGGAAATGCAAATTGAAAAACATGAGATACCACCATTTGCCTACCACATGGGCAAAAGCCAAAGAGATAATGTCAATGTCAGCAACAATGGGAATGTGAATTTTAAAGGGTACTTTTCAATACTGATCAAATATTTTAAAACACATATCCCTTCACTAAATAATCCTACTTTTAAGAATCTACTCTTCAGAATTACTTTTTCCACATTGCCAGAAAGTTGGCTAAAGGATGTTCACAAGTGCCATAAATTTATATTAGTGGAAATAAAAAATAGACTAAATGTCTGTCAAAAGTGAAATATTTAAATAAATTACATCCATATTCTGATACCATGTAGCCATCACAAAGAATGAAGCATATCTATATGTGTAGATATGAAAAAGATCACAAAATATTGTCAAATAAACAAAGCAAGTTGCAAAGCAGTAAATGTAATATAATTCGGTTTTGTGAGAAAAAATATATCTGCAATGTTCATATAAATACATATACAAATTTTACAAAACTGTATGTACCAAACCAAAAACAAACACACAGACAAAAACAAAGGTCTAGAAAGAAAAACACCCCAACGCTAAGTGGTTATCCCTGGGGAGGTAAAACAGGAAAGACTTTTATGTACTTCTGTGTATTGTTTAAATTTCCTTTCAACATTAATATAGTACTTTTAACTTTTTTTGAAATAAAAATAATAAATCCAATAAAATAGAGGCCTTAAAAGTAGTTATAAAATATTCGAATATTCTATAAAGCAGTGATCAAGCCTCAGGAACTGCATGCATGAATGATCTTGTTATTTTAAGTATTCTTTAGAACTCTGTGCTCCAAAAGTTATTCACACTTATTTGTGTGGGTTACAGAAACCTGAAACCCTATGTGGTAGCATAGAACAGTCATTTCCATGTTGTGAATGAGGCAAAAAAGGAACTGAAAGAAAAAAAAATTTCTTTAAATAAATTGACAACCAGGCTTAGGGCTTTCAGAAACAATTCACCTAATCATTGATTTATGCTAGGGGCCACAAATTCAAATACCACAGGACATTCAAGTAACTGAGGTTAATGAGGTCAGCGGGGAACAAGAAATAAGAACCAGAGGGACTGTTTGGAGGTGTGCACTGCCTATGGGGAGTGGCTGTTCCATAACCCCAGCCAGATGAGAGGATGGGTGTGGTGCTACCGGATATTTCAATATTTCAAGAAATCAGGAGTATTCATAGCAATCCCAAGGTTTTACATTTTAACAACTAATTTTTTTAAAACCTTAAAATACTATGTTGATAAACACTGCCAAAGCCAAACAATACACATCACCCTGCTGGATTTGGCCTACAGCCTCTTATTTGCCATCTTTGGCTTTTACTGTCTTCACAGTTTACTAGACTAATTCTAACATGTCCTTCATGACCCAGATCAGTTTCTTCTTCTTCCATTAGCCCTTTGGCCAAGGTATTATACATCATTAGAGTTCAAAGATATTTTTTAAATATTGCATTAAAATCTCATTTTTTATTGTAGTAAAATATATATATAACATAAAATTGGCCATTTTAACCAATTTTATGTGTACAATTCAGTGGCATTACATTTATGATGTTGTGCAACCATCACCACTGGCTAGTTCTAAAATTTTGCATCAGCCCAAACAGAAATTCTGTACCAATTAAATAATAACCACTAGTAACCTCCCATCTATTTTCTGTCTCTCTGAATTCACCTCTTTTAGGTATCTCATATAAGTAGAATCATATAATATTTGTCCTTTTGTGTCTGGCTTATTTTACTTAGCATAATGTTCTCAATATTCATCCATGTCATACCATGTATCAGAATTTCATTCCTGTTTATGACTTAATATTCCAGTTATGTAGTGATATTGTGATTTATAATAAGAAATATGTATTTGGTCTCTGTTTCTAGCACAGGAGCTTCTAACACCCTTGGAATTTCCTAGGTGGTGAGAGAGAAAAAGGTATCTTTTGTTATGTTAATGAAGTGACTTTTGGAAAGCCCCTAGGTCACCTCAGGATGGGATATGGTTGCTGGGGGAACCAATCATGTGATTAGAGGGTTGGAAATTTCAGTCCCCTCCCCCTGACCTCCAGGGAGGGGAGAGGGGCCAATGGCCAATGATTTAATTAATTATACCTCTATAATGAGGCCCCCATAAAAACCCAAAGGACGAGGTTTGAAGAGCTTCCAAGTCCGTCAACACTTGCAGCGAGTGGTTTGCCTGGAAAGGGCATACCTTGCCCTATGTATCTCTTTTGTCTGGCTATTTCTGAGTTATATCCTTTTATAAGAAACCAGTAATCTAGTGAGTAAATGGGCTTCCTGAGTTCAGAGAGCCACTGTAGCAAATTAAACAAACGCAAGGAGGGGGCCATGGGAAAGTGACTTATAGCTAGTTGGTCAGAAGCACAGGTAACAACTGGACCCATCCTCTCAATTGACTGGAGTTTTGAAACAGCTGCTCCCTTTAGGCAGTACTTCCTCAGTTTCTTCTCTGAACAGTCCCTCTGGTTTTCATTGTCTTGTTCTCCACCGACCTTATTAACCTCAGTTGCTTGCCTGTCCTGTGGCATCTGAATTTGTGGCCCCTAGCCACAATCAATGGTCAGGTGAATTGTTTCTGAGAGCCCTATGCCTCATTGTTAATTTCTTTAAAGAAAAGTGTTAAAAGAAATTGCTTTTTCTTTTATTTCCTGTCTTACCTCATTCACAACATGGAAATGACTGTTTTATGCTACCACATAGGGTTTCAGGTTTCTCTAACCCACACAAATAAGTATAAATAACTTTTAAAGCACAGAGTTCTAAAAAATATTTAAAGATCTTGCAACTGGCATCTGTCTTATAGGCTGAACCCTTAACCTGTGGAACCTGATGCTCCAGGTAGATGATGTCAGAATTGAATTAAATTGGGGGACACTCAGCTGCTTGTTGGTGCAGAGAACCCTCTGCACTGTGGTAGAAATGGGTACAGAACCTTTTATATGTGTATACCATATTTTGTTTATCCATTCCCCTATTGATGGACATTTAGGTTGTTTTCACCTTTTGGATATTGTGAATAACGCTACTGTGAACATTGGTATAAAAATATCTGTTCTAGTCTGTTTTTTATTGTTTTGGGTAAATACCTCAGAGTAGAATTGCTGGGTAATATAACTCTATATTTAATTTTTTTAAGGAATTGCTAACTTGTTTTCTACACCAGCTGTACCATTTTATATTCCCATCAACAATATATGTAAATCTCTCGTTTTTAAAATGAAGAAATCATGGATAAAATTAGTTAGATAGTTTGAACATATACCCAGACAGTCAAATGCAGAGCTGATACCAGAAACAATTATCTTGACTCCCAATACAGCCATCTTTCTGAAGTATCTCCAGTAAGATTTAATTCAGATGATCAGGCAAATGGTAGCAATGTCTACACAAAGATGAGGTCATTGGAAATAGATCACTTGATATATTTGAAAGAAAGGATTTGAATAATTTCTGGGTTTTGCTCTCCATTATGGGGAGAATTTTGTTTTAATTTTTTCTTCCTCAGGTCTAAGCTCTAATAGAATATTAAATCATACTTGTGTTTAGCCTAGTACCTAATTATAGAATAGTCAACCATAATTCGACTTACAATTCTAAAATTAGGGCTTTTTAAAAAATTCCTTGAAATGCAATAAATGTTTATTTTAGAAAAACTGGAAAATTCTGAAAAGTGGAAAAGAAAAAGAAAATAAGATCATCTAGAGAACTATCAAACAGAAAACTAACCATCAACCCTGAGTAGTTTTCCCCCAGGCTTTTTTTGTTTGTTTTCTAAGAATGCTGGGTTTTTTTTTTGTTTTTGGTATATATGGTTAGAATTATAGAATCTTAAAGCTTAAGAAAATTTTCTCAATTTGGGGAGCAAGCGGAACAAAGAGAATGAGGAAAAAATCGATGTTAAGTTGTAGGAGGACACCCAACATACAGTAAGTGTCCTTCACACCAACTCATAACCTTCATAGTCTTTTGACATTTCCTTTGGTGGTATGTTATTACCTACCTGTCACGTGGAAATATTTTGTTTCTATAAAAGCTTCAGGGGCTTGGCAACATGTTATATTATTTTGTTTCTGTCTCCACACCTCATGGAGTGCTACAGTAGGCACTCAGTAAAGAACTTGTGGATGATTTTTACTGATTTTATGTTATCTTCAAGGTTAACACTCCTCAGAGTCTCCATGAGGAGTAACCTAAGCCAGGCCTTGCAGGGTTCTCGTGGCAGGGCCTCATATTCTAAGAAATTGGTTCAGTAATCAAAGGTAATTCAAGTAATTGGAATCATTATTTCCATGCTTGAAGAATATTAAAGGAAATTCGATTTGTAACCCATAATAGCACCTCTTAAAACCTCCTTGGCCCCATTTCTCTCACTTCAATATGTCTCAAGTCCACAGCTGACTCAAAGCCCCAGTCTTCAAATTATCACCAAAAATTCTCCCTAAACTCGTTTTTCATGGTTTTTAGTTTTGCTTTTTTCCCCCTTTCCTTTGATTTCTATTCCTTCTTCCTTCCAGCCAATAAATTACAGCCCTTTGCATCATCTTGGCATTTACTCTTATTTCTTCAGCTCAACCCTTCTCAGTCTTTGATTCTACATCGTTTTCATTGATGAATGATGAATGATGAATGAAGTTGGCACACACAGCCCCTCTCTTGGAAGAAGACACAGGAGTTAGGACTAGGAGGAAAAATGGAGAGGGGGAGGAGAAGTTAGGAGAAACCATCAAGGCTTATAATGCATGGTCTTTTATTCTCGTTTCATGATGAAATTCTCATATATCATTTATTTGGGGTGGGCTACATGAAAAATCTTCGAAAAAAATATGTGGCACATTATAAAGGTAAAATGATGAAATTTTCTTTAAGGAAAGAGATCACTGCCTACCCTTTACTCATTAGAATGCCATCTTGAGGACATAATAGGCTTGATATAAATGGTCCAAACTTTCGATCTCACAAAGTCATGGGCCTTCTGACCTTTGGAGCTGTAAACACTTACTTTAGAAGTCTCTCATGGGTATGATGAGACAACTTTTTGTCCCTTGTGGAGATAAGTTTTCAGTTATCTCCCTTCTACTTTTCTGTATAAATTTGTGTGAAAAATCTCTCCAGACTTTGTAGTCACTTTTGTGTTATCTTGCATGTATGTTATTGCTGATAATGCTACCCAATATTAAAATTATGTACAGAGGAATCTTTTATTGGAATCTATTTTATTTCCTCAATACTATAATGACCTTCCAAAAAGGTGTTTCTTCTATTTAACTATATTTCTTATTTCCTCTCTTCCCTCAGTCCAAATAATACTCTTGGGTGACAGTAGACTCAACATGCAATACTGCTTAGTTATCCCTTATCCTATGTAGATATGAAGAGATGATCACTGAAACTTTTTATTCTGCCCCAGCTATCACTGTATGCATTCTTGATAGAAACTACTATAAGAGCCTCAAAAATGACAGAAGGGCAGTGGGACAGAGTCCAGAAAGTATGAGTATTCCAGGATATGGGATGTGAAGCTACCACTTACCAAGTTAATTACTCAAGCCAAAAAAAACAGGAGTCAACCTTAATTTCATTTTCTCTCAAACACTACATCCAATTGACTCCACACTCAGTCCACATCCCAAATCCATTCGCTTCTTCCATTTTTGCTACTTCTACCCTAGTTCAAACCACTATACAATAGCCTCCTAACTGGATTCCTCATTTCTAATCTTGTTCCTCTCTACGGTCACTAGCACAATCTTTTTAAAATATTTAAATCATAACATGTCACTCACCAATTCTTGAAAGTCTTTCGATCAAAAATCCAAACTCCTCATCCGAAAAGTCCCAAACCTCATTTTGTACTTCTCTGCCCTTACTCACAGATAAGAACAGCCTTTTTCTGTTCCCTCAACATACCAAGCTTGGTTAAAATGTACTTCCCTCTGGTTTTGACATGGTTCTCTTTAAGGACTCAGCTAAATTGTTACCTTTTTAGAGAGGAGTTCCCTGACTAGTTAAACTGAAGTAAACACTCCGTTTTTCTCCATCACATTGCTGTGTTTTCTCAGAAAAAAAAAAAACAAAAACATTTTATTTCTAGTTGTTTTTTATGTGTGTGTGTGTGTGTTTTCTATTGCTTAAAAGTTTGTTGAATGAATGAATGGTAAACCCTACTCTTCCACTTCCTACATGGAAGATAGGAAATACTGAGTAGGGAACAATACTCTAAGAACTTTATTTCAGTTTTTTTTTTAACTTCCTCACAAGAGCTATTTTATCTTTTGTCAATTTCTCTGTCATGTTAGCAATGAAACTTTTTCTATAGAAAGTACCCATATTCTGGGGCAGCTAGGAAGAAAGGCCCGGGAATTAGCAACTAACTGTATGAAGGTTGGAGGAAATAACACCAAAGGACAGGATGGGTGGCAGTGACTTAAAAGAGGAAAGGAAAGCAGGCTGAATCCCTGCAGCTCCTATAGAAAAGGAACAGAGTCAAAGTAGGAACTGATAAATAACCTGGAACTTAACAATGGAAAACCCACCGGGTCTTCTCTGTATTCACCCCAACATAATATGCTCATAGCACAACATAATCCTGCCTAGAACTCATACTGAAAACTCATCATCATCGCCTCTCTCCCAATCAAATCCTTCAGAGTCAGAAACAGCTCCCCACTCCCTTTTCTGAGACATTATTCATTATAAACTTTAGTCTACCCAGAACTTTCTTCTCTAACCTTTTTGTTTCAAGCAGATAATCCAATTGTGTAGGTCATTGTTATCTGTTTATCTTTCTTTGTTTATCCTTTACCATTACTTGTTTTTGTTTGTTTTATTTTTACTTTTGCTCTTGTCTTAATCTGAGAACCCTATATAGCATTGAATACAAAATAGATATCTAATTATTTTGGGTGGATAAATTGAATACATTAACATTTTAAGGAAGAAAACAAGAAAATAAAAACTAAAAAGAGAGAAAAGATCCAAGAAAAACAGGGAATCTAGAATATCGGGGAAAGGAAGCAGATGTATGGAAGAGGGATTGGGAGGAAGCCCAATAAATCAGATTCCATTGTGAAGACTTAATCACAGTTTATAACATGTTGTCAATCCACTAAAATGGAAGTTGACAGGAAATTGGCAGAAACAAGGAAATGGCCACAGGCCAACTCATACTCCTTTGTTGAAGCTTTCCACTACCTTGTCTTTTTTTTTAGCTGCCTCGCAGTCTTAAAGTCAAGCAGATTATGATTCATTCCTCATGCAAATATTGATTTACTAGCAGACTAATTTATACACAGCTAGAAGGTAATCATCTGTGGACAGCAACCCAAATGAGCCTTCCTCTATCACCTCTTTCTTTTTAAATAAACAAAAATGTACTGTGGGATATAAGTAAATGTCAATGGGAAAACATAAAATCTATATGTTTTGTACAGTCAGAACAGAAGCAGCTTCTGCCATTTCTCTCTAGAAACCATCTCACTTTTAAAACACTCACTGGGGGTCTCTCATTTTATGAGGCAGGTAGCTCTGTGTTATTCACTGCTATCTCACAGCACCTAGCATAATGCCTGGTACATGTCATATGATCAATAATTTTTTGGATATTGACTGATTGAATGAAAGAATGATGGTTCTAACCTCTCGTCCACCTTCAGGTTATACTAAGTCAAAGACACAGACATATGGCAAATACAGGATAGATGAAAAAAAAATCATTAATGGAGGTGTACCAGATTTTTGCTGTTCAGTTTATCTCCATCCAAAATTTATAAAATATGCTTCCTATATAATGGGAAGTATGTTAGCTCCTCGGGCACAAAGATGAAGAAACAGACCCTGGCTCTGATGTGTGTTTTCCCTTTATCACATCTTAGCATCTATTATACTCCACTGTAACTATCTAGTATCCGTCTTGCCACTAGACTGGAAGCTCTGTAACGGCATTGTCCATCATATAGTGAGCACTTAATAAATAGTTGGTAAATTATTGAATGGAGATTGTAGTCTCCTGAGGGGAAAAGATATACTCAGCTGTATGAAATCAGGATCCTTACTTGGAAGAAAGAAAAGCTGACTCTTGCTGATATAGCAGAAAAGGAATATGTTGAAATGTTGGGTTGCTCTCAGAATTGTTGAAAGATGTAGAGAATTGTTACTAAAGCTAAGCCTTTAGAAATAATGCAAAAACAAAACAAAACAAAACAAAAACACTGCAGAACTAGTCCAGTGAGGAAACTATCTGTATCGCAACTCCTTACTAATACCTCTTCTGCATCAGCAATTCAATCTGCAAATACTGAGAAACTCCTGTTGCTGCTAGTGCTGCCAACAAAGCCAGCCACCTCTACTGCTGTTCACATCAGCAAAACTAGAAGCTCCATACAAAACCTGTTTCCTCTGGCTGCTCACGTCTGAATTTAAGTTTCACGTGAATGAACCTGATTGGCTGAGCCTCGGTTACATTTTTGAGCCCAGTTGCCAGGGAGGCTGGGGATTTGAATTCTAAATAAAGGAAAACTGTTCAAAAGATGATGGGTATCCATAAATATGACAGATGTCCACTGTCCTAGAGCAATGTGTGACAGGTGCTAAACCAGAGATATGCATTCAGATATAGTCTTTTGTTCTCTTGGAACTTATATCCTTGTAGGAAAGACAAACAATAAACATATAAATGAATATAATGATGGATAGCACCAGGTGCTACAAAGACAAAGCTGTGAGTTAGGGTATTCAAGGAAGACTTTTCTGAGAAGATGAGCACAGACATAAATGATATAAGGGAGCAGCAAGCACAAAGTTTCTGGGATGGGAACTGATGTGGCATTTGTAAAAAACTCCAAGGAGGCCGCAGCTGAGTAAGTGAAGGAAAAAGAGAGTAGAAAATGAAGTTGGAAGAGCAGCCAAGGACCATGTCATGTAGGCCCTTGCAAGCCGTGATTTTGGACTTGGAAAGGTGACAAGGGAATGAAATGATTTGACTTGTATTTTTTAAAGGATCACACTGGCTGCTGTGTGAAGAACAGATTTAGGGAAAGAGGGTAGAAGCAGGCTGACTGAATTGATCAGAGTATGAGCAGAGGGATTAGAGCAGTAAAATCTGCCCAGATGGTTAGGGAAAAGGTGATATATGAGGGGATTCTTGAGAGATGATTGAAAACTGTCCAAGAGAAGAGGTTAGAAGGCGTCTTGGGCAAAGGGAAGAAGAGGAGCAAAGACACAGGGGGCATAGAAGGCCCTGGTATATTTATAGAACCTTGAGTAGCCTCGTGAGGTTACTAAGAGGGATCCAGACATGAGGCTGGAAAAATAGGGGAGAGCTAGACTACCAAGGCCTTCCATGCTGTTTCTCAAACCTTTCATGTCACCCAAGTAAAATGTTGGTGCAGTAGTGGGGGCAGAGCCTGAGACAAAACTGGGGCTAGATCTTCCCAAGGGAGTCCAGGCCTCTCAAGTTTCTAAGAGGGCAGAGAGGACACAGTTCTTTGCCCTTTTTTCCTCTCCTCAGACTAGAGAAAACATAGCCAACTCATAGTTCTGTGCTATTTTTATCAAAGGAAAGCTGAGCACACCCACTCACATCTGAGGTACAGAAATCAGACAGCAGAGATCTGAGTGTATCACCAGTAAGGTCAGTCCCAGGAGAAATTGTCAAGTAGATATCTTGTCTTCCATACTTTCTCATTTTCCTCCTAGAGTCATCTCATATTACACCCTGGATTCCTGGGTAGATGTACATTGAGCCTTAAAGGAAGTGTTAGATGTGGGTTGGTGAAGAGAATGGAAGAGAAGGAGGGCATTTCCGAAAGGGAAAACAGTGTATGCAAATGCCAGGAACCAGGAAGCATCATTGTCCCTTGGCGTCCAAACCAAGTCTGGAAAGATTGGTTGAGCCTGGATTGTGATATGCTTAGACAACGGGGTAAGCAGTCATCAGAACTATTTATCCTTAAAACAGATTCCCTGATTAAATAGAGTAACCAGGAGCTAAATGTGCGGTGCTTGCTTTTTGCCCATGGTGGATGCTAAGGAGTATTAACAGGTTTGGCTGAATTAACAGAAGTCTATAAACTTAGGACCGATTGCTCGAGTTAGTCTCTATGAGAGGTCATCTCCATATTGACAGACTTACCCGAGTTCAAAAAGTGTTACTTCTCATAGTTTTGGGACTGCAATGTGGCCTTAATGTTATAAAATCTGGATCGGATGCCAAAGGTATGCAACATTTAGAGCTTTGCACTTATTTTAAGTGCCCTGGATATTTCTATCTTCCATCTCAGCTGAGGGTTTCCCACCCAAACCAGGATTCAATCTTTGTCTTTCTCCTGCAACAGCCACGCGTTGTTACAGGCCACTTCAGAGTTCTTAGCAGAAACCAGATGTAGGCTTTAGAAGCATTGCTAGTCAAGATAGGTGAGTAGAATTGGCTCCAAGGGCTTCGCCAAAAACTATTCAAAACAGGCTATTTAATCCAAATGGGACAGCAGATACTAAGGAGAGAAGGGTCTAGGTTAGATTTGCGCAACCTGGGCCTTGGTGGCTATTCTTGCCTGTGAAACGTTACCAACTCTTCTGTTTCCTCTATCCCTGCCCACTCCCCTAATCTCTTCCTGCACAAAATGTATCTTTATCCAGGGAACCTGTGGAAGAGGATGACGTACAGTTTTAGGTATAGAGATCACGGATGTTTTACGTAGGCAACTTAAGCAATGAATTTGTTCAACACTCCTCCAACCCTGCCCCCGGCAACTTAGGCTCAGTCACTCGAAGGGAAAGAGCTGACGGCCCAAGACCTCTCAGCGGGAATCTCAACCACGTTGAGTTTCTCTCCTTCGCCTCCTTGTTTTGCTGTCCGCAGCTGTACTTTCCCCCTCTCACTCTGAGCTGCACGGACCCCCGGGCCCCACCCGAAAGCTAGTTTTCAAAGGCACCTCTCCTGGCCCAGCGAACCCCCGAGTGCTCTGTATCCGGAGACGCACTAGTGCTCGCTTTTATCCGAGAAAACAAAACTGCCATTTCCGAAAGGAAAGGAAACTGCTCGAGCGTTCGGGGCTCTCCCGCGCACATCACAGGAGGAGGCGGGGAGAGGAGTCGGGGCGCGGAGCCGCAAGCCCCGCCCCGCGTGCCGGCCCCGCCCCCGCGCCTCCAGCCCCACCCCGTCCCGCCACCCCGGCCCCGCGCGCGACGCCCGCTCGCGGCCCACACCCGCACTCGCTGCCTGTTTGGTCACTGGGGGCGGGGAGGCAGGTGGCGCAAGGGGAGGTGTGCACCGCCAAGGGGACGCGGAGCGGGCTCGGGTGCGCTGAAGGACAGGTCTCGTTGGCGCCACCGCCACCTGTTTGGGGACCCACGAGGCCGTCGCTCCTGCCCTCAGAACAATGGGACTCGGCTCGCGAGGAGGCTTGGCCTTGTTCATCGTGGGGGCGCTGCTGGTGCTAGCGCTACTGAAGGCGGCCGGGGACAGCGCAGACATGGAGGGTGAGTGGCTGCGGGGGTCGCCAGCCCGTGTCCCGGAAGGAAGCGCGCTGCCCACGGGAGTTCCCCAGTTGGGATCTGGTTGTGGGGAAAGTTCTCTGTGTCTTAGGCTGAAAATGCACGGGGCTAACCTGGACGTGACCGGATGGGGCTAGGGGAGACTGAGGCTCCGGCGGGTTTCCCACCTGCATCAGAGCCGCCTGCTGGGTCCTTCCTCTGCTTTTATTGCAGGCGGCGGTCGCAGGCCTGGCGGAGTGCGTATAACCTGTTGAGTTGCCCGAAGAACGGGCCTTAAGCGGAGGGCTCAAGTTAGTTGTTCCAGCCTTCCCCTGAAATTTAGGGGAAGGTTAGAATTTACCTAAGGCTTCCTTTTATGAACAAGATTAGGTGGGTTGAAAAATACGTCTACTGATTCGTTGAGGAAACTTTCAGGAGTCTCCCCGGCGTTTTATTGTCTAACGGTGTATCAAACAAACGATTTATAGTCTTAAGACCCCCAGACTTTGGGGCTAATGTAACTGATTGGGAGCTTTTGGGACGCAGCCATGCTCTCCCGGGCGCAGGTGAGGCTTCTGCCCCGGCGGAAGGGCGCCTCCTGCCCTTGGCGTGCCGCGAACACCGGCCGAGGTGCGCATCAACGCATCAGCTGTGCAGCCCTAAGATCACAGCTGATGATCGTCAGATCATAACAAAATGATTTTGACATTTCTGCTTGAGGGAAGGGGGTTTCCCTTAGGCTCTTGGCCCTTTGGAGACTTTTAAAGAGTCCTTTTTGAGTAAGACCAGGAAGCTGGGATTTGCTGTGTAAATGCCATTTTCTCTTTGCGAATTATTGTAGAAGTCCGGTCACTGGGTACTGGTCGGTAAACTAGGATAAGATGCTTTAAGTTTTTCATGGATTTAAATTCTATCCAACTATTGTATATCTAGCCTTAAATTAGTTTTACTCAGCAAGAGACAGAGGGCAATTTGCAAAACCAGACGGTTCATGTACAACACCTGCTTTTGCTAGACTCTGGTGAGACAATAACAATTTCTGTATTGCCAAAATTTTTTTTGTTTGCTTTGCTGAATTGTGCATGTGACAAATTGTCTTTTCAGATCTAATTTTGAGATTCAAGAAAGTAAGGATCAGTAAATCATGTTCCTCATTTTCAGTATTATGAGGTGTCTTATTGTAAAAGGGAACAATCTGCAATGAAACAGCATATCTTAGTTCAAATTTTACACCAGTATTTACTAGGGGAGGTCTCCATATTTTTTTTTTTATTTGTTACTTTGTGAAAGTAAACCTTTTTATTGTTTCTCTAAAGAATTAGTGATTAGAGAAACTGATCAGTCCTTGCTTTTTTTCTTTTGACCTCATAACACTCTTGCCCTATTTTAATACTTTATGACTGTTCTTGTTTATTAATGTCTCACTAGAGGTTAGTGTTATTTGGAAAACTTGGAATGAATGCTCTACTATACCGAAGCCTTCCTTTCATGAACTAGTATGACCTACATAGGCTGGAATCCATTTCTGCAGACTATAATGTCACGTTAAATCTAGAGTAAAAGAAGGTTCTGTAGAAGATGTCTCAAAAAAGCAAGTAAATGTTGTCCTAGTCTTCATATACATGTGTAATCTGTATAAAGTGTTATTATGAAGTACGGTGATTTTTAACAAGTATACTAGAGCTTATATAGCCAATTTTTACTAGACACTTCTGTGTACCTCACTATGCTAATTGAGGTCCACACCTCATCGGATCCTCACAGTATTATGCCCATTTTATAGATGAAGAAACTGAGGCTTAGAAGTTATCAACTTATGCAAAGTAAACCAGCTAATTCATGTTTGATTTCATAGACCAGAATCAAAATGCTCAATTCACCATTTTGCCACTAAGTCACATTAGGTGATGTTGGCTTTTCAAGTAGGTAATCCTTAAATCCACAATACTGTCACTGCCCAGAATACTATGGGAGAAAATTTTAAAAATATGTTGAAATTCTTTAAAAATGCCCTTCACAGTCTGCATAGTGACAGACACCCACTTTGAATAACCTTAGGGGAAAGAAGGGACTTATTGACTTTTTAATGGAAAAGTTTAAGAATTAAGATGGCTTCAGAAATGTTATATTCAAGAGTTCAAATAGGTTGTCAGGAGATGGGCACTTCTTTTGAGTACATCTGTCAAATCTCAGGCAAGCCATAGTTAAACTGTTCTCAGACTGGTTGGGGGTGAGGGGAGAATATGACACTTCACATAACAGGGACTTTCTGAGTGAGTCTTAGGCTTCAAAAGCCACCATAATGGGTACCCAGTTAGGAAATGAAATTAAACTTTAGTGAGTCTATGCCACTTCATGAATTTAACTTTCTTTTTTCCCATTCAGGACATTATAACGTTGAATATTTAAAGGTCTTTCTGTCAAGTAAAGCATTGGCCTCCTTGTACTTAGGGTTATCCATGACATTTTTTGTTAGAATACAAAAACAGTGCCTGTCCACAGTTGGTGCTTCATAAGTATTTATTGGAAAAAAGAAAAGTTAGAGAGATTCTGTCTTTTCTCAAGCAAAAAATAAAAATTAGGTTGCCAGGAAATCATCCCTCATAAGAGTTACAACAGCAAGGAGTGACAAAAACAGGAGACTTGTAATCATCCAGGCAAAAGATGATGGTATGTGGTAGTGGAGATAAATGGATGGATTCTAGATCTCTTTGGGGTGTGGAACTGAAATCACTTACTAATGGATTGGATGGTGGAGTAAGGAAGAGGGAGAAATAAAGGATGACCTCTTTGTTTGGGGGTTGAGCAATTGATAATGTAACAACTAGGAAGACTGGGGGAGAAGTAGGTTTATAGTAGAAAATCAACAGTTCCATTTTGGCATTGACATGCAAGGGCTTTAGAATCAAACAGCCTGGTCCAAATCCAGACTTTGCCACTTACTAGCTGGGCGGTCTTCTCTGGGCCTCAGTTTCTGTCACTACAAGACAATATTCCTGTCTCACAATTGCTGGGAGGGTTAGATGAACTAATGCAAGTCATATGCTCCCCAGGAAGCCTGGTGTGTACTAAGCTTTTTATAATATTGGCATTTATTTGATACCTATTGCTAAATACATCTGTATTGTCTACTGACCTTGATCTTTTTCAAGTTTAATCTCCACACCAGATCCTTTTGTAATCCTTTTTTTTTTTTTGGTGGGGGGAAGACTATCTTTGTGAAAAGTACACAGTAATACACTTGCTCTCTTCGCATGTGGTGTGTTTAATCTTTCATTATGCAAAGACCTAAGGTGGATAAAACAACTGAAAAATTACTTAATTGAGGCATAGAATTCTTCTAAACCTTTTCCAAATCTTAAGGTACTAGTCAAAAATTAAGAGTCATACTGGGAAGGCTTGCAATTAAAAGTAAGTTTATCTTTTCATGTGTGAAATTAGTGATTTTGGTGGTGCAAGACCTAGGGGCACCTATGAATAGAAAGGGCCCCTCCCATCGTGATCTACTCCACTCAGAAGAGTAGAGTTGTAGCAGCAGAGATCAGTTTCTCTCTCAACAGTCACAGTGTCTTCCCTCATGTGGATGAGTGAACTTTGACTATGCTATTATATAATTAGCCAGTAATAGTGGCACATAGTACTATGTAAATATTTGTTATATAAGCTATATGTTTTCTGTCTTGAAAAATTCAGTAATACATTTCCAGATGTATTGACAGTTTCAAGTTATGTTTCATAGCAACAGTGGCCAAAGTAGAACTTCCTGTGGAATAATCTACCCTCTTCCCTACCAGCACCACAGTATATTGCCGGCGTTCTTAAATATTAAGTGTTCTTTCATCACAGGATATTTATTTTTATAGGATCTTCAAATGGAAATCTTCCCACGCCTCTCAAATGCTCCACTGTTAAACCAGCAGGTGAGTTTTAAAAGGTTCAAGAAATGGATTTTCATCTGTCTAGGATACATAAAGTAATATCAGCCTGGAAAGCTGGTGTACTGACCTGTTTTAACCATCAGTTATTCATTCATGAATCCCTAAAGCCTACCTGAAAGACTGCCCTTAGTAGGCATCAATAAATGATAGTCCACTGGATGAATAGACTTTCTCAGTTTAGCAAAGATGTGAATAAATTCTAAAAGTAAAAGCATGTTAGATTTCATACTGAGTTTTGAAACATTTTTAGGTGTGAAAGTTTTACACTCTGCCTGTAGATATGAAATATGAATACATAAGTCTGCTGGTCTTGATGGTGAAACAAGGGAATCTAAGCCGGTCAGCTATGCAGCCTTAATTTGCCTTGGTAGACTCTCAGTATACCTTGTTTACATTTCACCCATCAATCAGACTTCAGTCCCACTATCTCCCTTCCCTATTGAAACAATTGGCAAGTCATTTTCCCTGTGCTTTTAGTTTGGAACAAATGGATTTCTTCCTTGGAATTCTGAACTCACTAGCATGGAAAGATACAGGAATCAGATCGATGTCATAAATATTAGTAGGAAACCATCAGGGCATGTTTCTTATAAGCAATACTTAGGTTATCTTCTTACTATCCTTATTCTTCAGAGTTGACTGAGGTAGAAACTAGAAAAAGGTTCATAGATCTTATCACTAGACCCATTTTTTCCTGCTTTTATTCAACCAATTATCATTGCGTGTCTTTAATGTGCTAAAAATACAAAATGGACCCAGTCCTGGCTTTTTAGAGTTTTGGAGGGGTTTTGTTTTGTTTTCACTGTGGAAAAATATACATAACATAAAATTTATGGTGTTAACCATTTTTAAGTGCACAATTCAGTGGCATTAAGTATAGTCACATTGTTGTGCAACTTTGTGGAGCTTTTATTTCCATGGGTGCTCCATGTAGTTCATATTCTTAGTTTACCTCTGTTTATTTGGCACCAATCCCAAAAGGAAAATAACATCTTTTTTTAGCAAACTCCTCTCTGATGTGTATTCCAGGAATGTGTTGTTAAGAAAAATGGAGACTGCCAGCAATATTATTTAACAACATCAGGTGCCTATCACTTTTATAGGACTTACCACTTTGGATTCAATAAATCTTTCTCTATTTTGTTTGTTTTTTGGTCTTTATCTAAGTTCCTCGAAAGTGGTATTTGTGATTTTTCATCCTAGCACTTAACGGTATGCCAGTACATAGCAGATAGCTTTTCATTCTCTGCCTTTCCTACTAATTTCTGGCTTAACAGTTTTAGTAATTCTACTGAAAATTTTTTATTAGGGGGTAGGTGGAGACCCCCAAATGTAAGAATGATGATGATTAGACATTTGTGGGATGGTTTTTTAAAAAATATTTTATTAGATTCTTAGGTGTCTTTTCCTTTTGGCCTTTGTTAAATCTAATTCTGTACTGCAGAACTTCCTGAAACTATGGTGTGGCATTAACTTTAAAAAACACTTTTTAGCCAAGATATACCACTGCTGACTGTAACTGAATGATTGTTAAAGATCAGTTGCAGTACTCTGAGAACAGCTTCAGAGTCAGTGAGATGATTTAAAATGCCCCCTCTAGCCCAAGGAAATTATTGAGAAAAAAAAGGAAGCACTGCTTTAAAATGTTTTATTCTAAAAAGACCAGATAATAGGAGTATCATAAAAATTTTTGTTGTTCAATGTGCAACACTTCCCATAACTGTTATAGCCCTCTTATATCCTTTTTGAATCTTGAAAACCCTTATGTAACATGTTGAACTGATATATTTTTTTAGGACATGATGCTTAATATTTTCTTCTATAGTAACATAGACTCTTTTAATTGTTGAATCATTATTTTTTCAACATATTATTAAACAATGTATTTGGTGCTATTTATTTAGCCCAGCTTGTTTGGCACCAATCCCAAAAGGAAAATAACATCTTTCTTTGACAAACTCTTGTGTGGTGTGTATTCCAAGAATGTATTGTTGGAAAAAATGGAAACTGCCAGCAATACTCCTTACATCAGGTGCCTATTGCTTTTATAGGACTTACCACATTAGATTCAATGAATCTTTCTTCTCTATTTTGTTTATCTTTTTAGTATCCATCTAAGTTCCTTGAAAGTGGTATCTATGATTTATTCATCGTGGCACTGAACACTATTGCCTCGTACATAGCAGATATGCATACATGTTGTTTTCACTGAATTGTGGGATCATATACATATTTTGTTGTTCCTAACTGAACCTTATCAAAGAACCACTGTATACATCTTATAGACATGATTAATCCATGCTCCAGTCTTATCCATGATTATAGCTGTTTTTTTTTTTTTCCTGGTTTATAGAGTAAGATAGATACTTGAGATCAAAGAAATAGGAATTAAGGTTACTTTCCAGTTGTTCCACTGAATTATATATAATGATTCTTTTATTTTTCAAGTGCCCTAATCTTATTTGAGGACAGCCATACTTCTGACATTGTTTTCCTTAGGGACTTGTTTAACGCTTTTAAGAACTTGTTAATGTTTTCAGATTATGTAGAAAATAATTTCCCCTATTACATATATAGTCAGAGGGTTTATATTTTAAGGTCTGTAGATGGATGAATTTATTCTTTGTGGTGCAAGGAAGACACATGCCCAAATGATTATTAATAACAGGGGTTTGGGCAAAGACATAAGGAAATGTGACATGATTCAGAATGGACAGCAGGTCTCATCAGTAACCAGAACAACATTTCAGTGTCATTCAGGATACAGTCTTCTCCTTGATTGCTTAGCATTGATGCTGCCCCCAAAAGAGGAACCTCAGGGGTTCCTAGGGTACTACTATCCACTGTGAAGCTCCTTTCTTGGGCATAATTTGTAGCAAGCCAGTTTCAAAGCAGTTTATTTCCCTTACTGTGCATCTGTACATGATTGCCTTTGGCTTGGTAACCCATCCTTGGTTCAATCACTTAAGCTACTCTAGTAGGGCTGGTTTTCTCCATAGGTTTGGCAGGACCATAGCAAATTTGAGCAGATGACTGTGGGTTGGGCTTATATTTCTGAAGAAGAAGGCAGTGGAAATTTCAGAACAGCTTACTCAGATAATTCTGTATTCCAGTTTTTACTCCCTGTGGAAACACTAAAAGTTTTACCGAAGTGGAAAGAATTTATCAGGTACATAATTCCATATTCCATACTACCTTATTCTGCTTATTCTGGGTAGAATGTTTTGTGATGAAAGAAGATGGAAACTTCCTGCTAGGTTGTGAACTACTACAAGACAGGAACCGTTGGCCTGACAATTTGCTTATAGATGCCAATGGCACTAGATACGTACATATGTACATACATACATACATAGACAGATGGACAGACATAGATATTGATATTTGTTTTTAACTGGAGATTGATGTAGGAAGGAATTTCCCTACCTACTATGAAAAACTTGTTTGTACTTAAAGAACTGCTTTAACTCCTCAAACACTATTTATTGTCTTCAACTCATATTTTTGAAATTGCATTTGAAAATTGCTGGTAACTCTTAACAAAATCAGATGTTGTCTCAAAGAATGTAGAATAGGAAAATCATGCAATATTATGTTCACTTTTTCACTGAACAGATGTTTGTTTTGACTGCCCACTCTTGCTAGTCACTGTTTTAGGTAAATAAGATGCATAACTCTCTGCTCTCATGAAATTTATATCCAGGTGGGGAGATAGACTATAAAGAGAGAAACAACTCAAGAAGATGGTTTGGGATTGTGATTTTTAAAAAAATAACAAACAGGATTACACATGCGCACGCACACGAGAATGTGTTAGAGAATGACTCCAGAAGAGCTGCTTCCAAATGGGTGGTCAGGGAGGACTTCTTTGAGGTGGAGTCATCTGAGCTGAGACCTGACTAACCAGAAGGAGCCAGCCCTACAGATTCCAAAGGGAAAAGCATCCAGACAGAAGAATTATTGATGCAGGTGCCCTGAAACTGTAGTGAGCCTCTTGTGTCCAAGGAACACAGGAAGGTCACTGTGGCTGGCACACATGGCGGGTCTAAACTGCAGTTATGTTGTTATGTATAGGAAATTAGGATACAGTATTTAAGATACAATATTTAAGATACGAGTTCTACTTTAAGACATCAAAAATAGATCAGGCTGCAGAAGAAATGTAGATTCTGGCAATTTCATTAATTTCTCTGGGTTTTCTTTTTTCTTTGGGGGATAGAGGTAACTCTTCAAGCATTAAAATGCTATTGCGATTCTAAGCCACTATGCACCTGCATGCTCTCTGCACCCCCAAGACAGCAGGTGTAATAAAATTGACCTGTCCTGGTGTTTTGTTTTGTATTGTTTTGTTTTGTTTTGTTTTGTTTTGTTTTTCCTGCAGTGTGCCTCTATCCTAAAGTTGTAATTAGGAGCCCAAGAAAATGCTTCCAATTCAGACCGAAAACTGCTGCTGTACTTAATTATGGTGTGAACTATCAAAGAGAACATTTAACATTTTAAATCATTTTAAGAATTAGAGATAATAGAGCTGAGTAACCAGCCTGTTGTATGAGTTCTGGGAAATCCCAGGAAATTGTGAGGGTCGGCTTGGGTTTGTGGGGCTGGGCAGGGGGAGGAGGTCATAATGAACCAGGGTTAGGACACATGAAAACAGTGGGGAAGTACATGAACTGAGAAAATGTGCAGAAATCCTGAAAACGCTGAGAAATACAAAACAGCAACAGAAAAAAAAAGAAAATTTTGAGAAATTAATAAACTTTTCAAAAGCAGGAAAAACAGAAGGTATAGACGATAAAAACATAGATACTTCTCACATCCACCGGAAATGTAGGCCTAGAACAAAAAAGCCAACTACCTGACTCCTGGTTCCTGTTGTCTGTCTATAAAGCCTGTGAAGGGGCCGACACACATCGGGGGCACAGTATGTCCTCATTGAATCTGAATTCTAGTTTGAATACTATAATGGACTCAACTGGGATTGAATATGTGGCACTTCTTTTTGTTATCTTTTCCATTAAATACTCCTTTTTCACAGGAAGTTGGCAGGCTAGCTCTGGATTCATGACTTCTTGCAGACTAAAATTCAGATGTAGCCCATCATGTTGAGTAATGCATAAAGATTTCTCAAGAGTAACTTTCCCACGTGTATAAAGTTCTTAGGAAGAGACTTTGTCTGATGTGCTGATTAAAGTTAAGCAGTAATTGGTGTCGTACATTAATTATTTGGCTCTTCATCTTTTTGCTTCTCTTTGTATTTTTCTTAATATATAGTTTTGTTTAAAATACATTATAAAATATATCTAATGTATGTACACGATAGTCTAAACAGTATGTACGTGAAAATGTAAAATACATAATGCCAGTCTTCCTTTCTCTACTGAGCCTCACTCAGTTCTTTTCCCAAATGTACATTATCGGTCAAAAGCCAGACTCATTATTTCCACCCAAAGATCTGCTGTTATATTTCTTATCTCACTTGGTGGGAAAACTGTTCATAAAGTGTCTCAAGCCACAAATGGTTACCAGTTTCACATGCATCCTTCCAGAAAATAACTTAAGCATAGCCTATATGTATTATATATGTTTTTTATTAACATAAGTGGATAATGCTAAGCACACTGTTCTCTACCTAGTCGGTCTCACACCTCGTCCTTCCTAATAGCTGTATATTCCATGGCACAGATGCAACATAACTCATTTACCCAGTTCCCTACTAATGGACATTTAGGATGTTTGCAGTCTTTGCTATTTCAAGCAGAGCTGCAGTGAGCATCCTTCCTGGTAAATCTTGGCATGCTTCTGCAGGGCGCCTGTGGTGCTCTTTTCTAGTGGTGGAATTGCTGAGTCAGTGGTGTATAAATTTTAATTGGTAATATATTGCTAAATTTTCTTCCAGATTACACCAATTTACTCCTACTAGCAGTACTAATGGTGCCTATTTCCTGCAGCCTCGACGGCACTGGGTAATACCAGACATTTTTAAATTTGCCAATCTGAGATGTGATTAATAAAATTTCACCATTCAGAGTTACATTTTTTAAAGTATGAGTTAATTTGAGGATATTTTCATTTGATTTATGGGGATTTTTGTTTATTTTTTAAACAGCTTTATTGAGATTTACTTCGTATAGCATACAGATCACTCCTTTCAGCTGTACAGTTTAGTGGCTCTTAGTGTATTCAAAGATACGTGCAACCACTGTCAATTCTAGAACATTGGCATCACCTCAAAAAGAAATCTAATGTTTAGCTGTCATCCCTTAATCCGCTACCCCACCCCTCGGCTCTAAGTAACCACTAATCTTCCCGTCTCTATAGATAATTTCCTTGTTTTGGACTTTCATATGAATGGAGTCACGTAGTATGTTGTTTTCTGTGACTGGCTTCTTAACATGTTTTCAGTGTTCACCCAAGTTATAGTATGCATCAGTACTTCATTCCCTTTTATGGCTGAATAATATTCCATTGTGTATATATACTACATTTTGGTTATCCATTCTTCATTGAATGACATTGGGTTGTTTCCACGTCTTGACTATTATAAATTATGTTGCTATAAACATTTATGTGGATGTGTGTTTTCATTTTCCTTAGTTATACACCTAGGAGTAGAATTGCTGGCTCATATAATAACTATATGCTTAATGAACTGCCAGACTGTTGGTCGCGCTGTTTTACATTGCAACAAACAGTGTATGAGGATTTTCATTTCTCCACATCCTTGCCTACATTTGTTATTATATAACTTTTTTATTCTAGCCATCCTAGTGAGTGTGAAGTAGTATCTCTAGTATCTCATTGTGGTTTTGATTTGCATTTCTTTGATGACTAAGGATGTTGAGCTTTTCATGTGCTTATAGGTCATTTGTATGTCTTCATTTGAGAAATGTATTCCAGTCCTTTGCCCATTTTTTAAATTAGGTTGTTTTTCATTTATTAGGTTATCATTTTGTTAGCTTTTGTTAGCTTTTTATTCATTTCCTTTGTGATTATTAAAATAGTACACAGTTCTATGGAAATTTTGGAAACTACAAAGTATTTTTTATCATTATTCAAATTACTCTCACCAGTATTTTTAATTTTTTTAAGCTCAAACTTAATTACATAGATGCATTTTCTTAAAATGAGAGCTAACCATCTCTTAAAACACATTTTATTATGGTTACATCTTATGACATGAAAACAACTAATTGGAAAGTAACAATTTTAGTCTATTACCTGACTGTTCAGTAAGAACTGGTTTGACTTTTTTTTTTTAACTCCACAATGAATTTGACTCACTGGTTTTAGTAGTTTCCCCAAGTATGTGTGCTCTGTTGTATTTTGGGGAAGATACAAAGGGAAAAATTGCATGGTTATTAAGTGAACTTCGGCAAGTTGCTTGACCTCTCTGTGCCTCAGCTCCCTTAGTAAATTGAGCTTTTGAAATAATCTAGCTATCTTGTAGGATAAATGAAAGAATGTGTAAAGCACCTGCCTTTAAAATAGCACCTGGCACAAGTAAAATTTAAATGTGTTCCTCTGCTCTCTGGCCACAGGGACCCTTTTTTAAAAATCCCTCCTGTCTCATTTCTCTCTGCCACAGGGCCTTTGCATATGCAGGCATACCTTACTTTATTGCACTTCACCTTACTGCATTTCACAGGTGTGTGTGTGTGTGTGTGTGTGTGTGTTTAACAAATCAAAGGCAAGGCCCTCTACCAGCAAAAGATAAGACTTGCTTTATTGCAGTGATCTGGAACCAAATCCACAATATCTCTGAGGTATACCTGTGCTGCTCTCTCTCGCTGAAGAACTTTTCCATCTTTGCTTTTGCCTGGTTAATACCCATTCAGCCTTCAGATTTCTGCCTTAGCTTTACTTCCTCAAGGAGCAGTTTTTGACCTCTAGGTACAGGCCATATCTGTCCGATGCTTTACTTAAGTCTCCCTTCCTGACCAGAAAGTCAGTTCCTTCAGGAGTAATGCTAACTTCACTACCAGCACATCCCCAGGATCTGGCATTCATTTTTGTTGAAACAGTAAAGGATAAACAAATGCTCTGGGAGGAGGAAACCAGGTTTTGTGCTTGCTTGCCTACCCCAGCCTTACCTGCAAGATTTGTTGGGAACCTGTTGGTCAAAATAAATTATCACCTGCACTCTGCCTGGCATGCCTTTAAGCCAGGGCCTTTCACTTTATGATTAGGAAGAGCAGCGCATCTCGTTTTATTGCACTTAGCTTTCTTGTACTTCACAGGTGTTGCATTTTTCACAAATTGAAGTTAAGCCCCTCCACCAGCAAAAAGATGATTGTTCACTTTATTGTGGTGGTTTGGAACTGAACTGCAATGTCTCTTAATGAAATAGGCCTGTACTGTGCCTCTAGGCAACTGTTTTCTTTCTCTGTTTAAAAAAAGCCCCTCCAGCCAGGCCCTGATGCCCGAAGGTAGGTTTGGAAGGGGATGGACAGGGCATTCCGATCTGAGAGGACAGAGAGGACCTTGCCTGGCTCACCAGGCCTGTGCTGTGGACAGTCTTCCTCCTCAGGAGGAGATGGCCTGGATGGTTCAGGCTGTGTTACATTTTGACAAGGCAGGAACATCTGTGCTCTTCACTGATATAAAAGTGGTTATGAAGGTGACACAGGGAAGGAGACTTGGGAGTTTCTGAAGTCCTTCAGGGAATTTGGGGTTGATAGTAATGCAGTGGGAAGCCATTGCGGCATTTAAACAAATTGGTCCAAATGGATGATGGGCCAGGGTGGTAGTGGTAGAGATGAAGAGAGATTTTGCTGATGGATTGGGTATGGTAGGTGAAGAGGAAGGGATGGTGTGACTGTGGATTTGACTTTGAGGACTTATGTTTCAATGTCCCATTCAAAACCAGACATCTCACCGCCTCATATCTGGAGAATTATTATGGTCAGGGAGAGTTAAGAAATGGGAACAGCTGAGAGATCACAGTGGTCTGGAGGTGGAGAGTGATCTTTGTCTGAAATGAGAAAGCCTCATGATGAAAGACAGAAAGGTAAGGATGAGGGGTTAGATAAAGTAGAGAGCGAAGTGAATCCCAGTGTATATGCTTCCTCGTCTTTGGGAAAGATTGTGGGGCCAGGCATTGGTTACACTAAAATTAGGCAGTTTTAACTTCCTGCATGACCCAGTTATATTTAGAGAGGTTTCTTGGAGGATAAATTTTGAAACTGTCATCTATAGTTATGTTATTCCACTTTAATTTTTAACATTATAAAACCTTAGAACTAGAAGAAATCTTACAGCAATGTTTCTCAAATTTAGTAGCACATTAGAATTACCTGGAATGTTAAAAATACTGGTCTGGGTCCTGCTTAAGACCCGTTAAATTTGAGGTAAGGGAGTAAAGTAAAAACATGCCTGATTTTAATGTGTAACTAAGGTTGAGAATCACAGACTTTGAGAGTGGCTGAAGGGGGCTGCTCTTCCTAAATAGCCGAATGGGTGAAAAACATGGCTGTTTTTGCTATGAGGGTTACTTATTTATTTTTGGTAAAGAATTATAAAATTGTAACTAGTAGGGATATGCAGAAAATAGTGATTCTCATCTTAGGATATCTCCTCATGCCATGAAAAACCCCCACAACTAGACATTGTAGTCATTAAAAGAATGGACTTTTTTGCAGATTTTGAGGGGTAGGAGTGGGACAAACGGGAACAGAGCAATAGTACTTATATTAGTACAATGTTTTTGTTACTGTGAATAACATTGTTTAAATTTCATAAAAAGCTACTTCATTAGCTGTCAAAGGAGAATAGAGACTAACCCTCCAAAAATGTACAATTGAGAAAAGTTTCAGAAACAAAAGAGTAATTATATGAAAAGCTATAGAAAATAATTGAGAAGTCCACTTATAAGATTTTATTATACAAGACTTTATTCTACTTGCATGTATTAATACATGTATTCTTAACAGTTGTTCTTGGATTATTTGTGTAAATTTTCTAAGGCATTAAAGCTAACTCTCATGCCAGGTTAATTCATCCCCATTAACTCTTGTAACTGGAAGTCTGTGCTTTTTGACCACCTTCATCCAGTTGCTACCTGCCTCTGCTAACCAGATCATTTTTTTTTTGTAGGAGTTTGGTTTTTTTGGTTTGTTTTAGATTCCACATATATATGAAACCATGTAGTATCTATCTATCTTTCTCTGTCTGCTTCATTCACTTAGCATAATGCCCTCGAGGTCTTTCCGTGTTATTGCAAACACAACTATTTTATCCATTAATCTATTGATGGACAATTGGGTTGTTTCCATGTCTTGGCTATTGCGAAAGCCCGCAACTACGCTTTTCATTCAAGCATGTAAGCATGACTGTTGGATGGGCTACGCAGCTTCCCATTTACTCTGTTACATTCCCTGGTTGGGTTGGCTGAAGGCTCTATTTGGTTGTGTGCAGGGCTATAAATTAGTTTCCCTGCCCATTTGCAGTGGGAGAACCAACTCTAAGGCGAGTTAGACTGTTCGTGATCTTGACTCAAGCTGGCTTGTGCCCCAAGCTCCCTGGCTGAGCAGGGCCACTGGCTGTGCTCTGCAGACTGTCAACTCTGCCTTTTGGATTCAGCTCGAGCATTGCTGGGCTTCACAGCTTCTAGGTAATTTTGCCAGCTTTTCTGGTTGGGCAGGGCAATGACTCAGCTCCCCTGCCTAGGCAAAGGCAGACCAGGCTTCTGGTAAATCTCTACATTCTAAGACCTGAATCAGGTCGACTGCACCGCTGACTTGGTTCTGCAGATGAGCAAAACTGGTTTGCATTATTACTTGGGTGCTGCAGATAGGAACTCAGTCTGCCAAAATCCGAGTGCTAGTCGAGTCCCTTCTCCATCACAGTCGTTTCCAGTGGTTGAGCCCGACAGATTCCTGTGCAATCTGCATAGGGTGAGATAGGAATGGTGGCTCCCAAGAAGCAACGCCAATGCTGGGGGAGCTGGATGTCCACCCTGGGCTCTCTTCCCCCCTGGATGAATCAGGCACAGGGAGACCTGTCAGCATGGTTCTGTGCCACCTTGAGGGTGGGGGGCATGCGGTCTGCATGTGGCCTCTTAGGCTTTTAATGCGGTCTTTCTTGCTCTCTGATGCAGAGAGTGCTTCAGCCTTACCACTATTTTTTCCCCCCTCTTAAATTCACCCCCCACTTCCACTCCTGACCTACAGATGTTGCCGTCTCCCCTTAAGATCTGGATCTCTGAAGGCAGGGCATCTCCCGCATGCTCGCAGCACACCTGGGGCCTGGCACCCCCAACGTATTTGAGGTGCCTGGCACACCCGGGGGGCGTGGCACACCTAGAGTATGGTCTGTGGCTCCACCTGGGGCATGAATCCAGGACCTTCTGTGTGTAAAGCAGATGTGCCAACCACTACACTGTGGAGCCACCCCCTTGATAGTGTTTTTTACCCACAGTAAAACTACTTTCAAAACTGGAGTCGGTCATCTCAAACTCTGCCATTGTTTTATCAACTAAATTTATATGATATTCTAAAGCCTGTCTTGACTGGGAAATTACCACTCTTAGTCTTCACAGCATCTTCACCAGGAGTAGTTTCCATCTCAAGAAACCACTTTCTTTGTTCATCCACAAGAAGCGTTAACTGAAGAATAGGTTTAGGCTCATAATGAAGAACAAAAAGCATTTATTTGAGCAAAAAGGATGACAGACCAGGAAGTGCAGATTCAGGTAGCAAACCAAATTGAACACCGAGAACAAAGAAGGGATGGGTCTATAAAGGCAAAAACCACAGGTACAGTTCTCATTTAGGTTCTCCATGCAAATGAAGGATGCTGGCCAGGTTAACAAGGATTGGTTAGTTACAATATACAAATGAAGGAGTGAACCCTACAAGGAGTAAGTATAGTCCATGTACGTTCATGCAACAGTTGTTTCAGAATATTTATGGCTTGGCCTTGAGCAGAGTTTAGTAAAAGGCTACCAACTTAATAACAACTCCGAGAACTGAGTCCATTTTAAGTGACTCTCTTAGCAATACTTATTTTCTCCATTATCAGAAGCAATTCTTCATCCATTAAAGTTTTATCTTGAGATTGCGGCAATTCAGTCACATCTTCAGGCTCTACTTCTAATTCTACTTCTCTTGCTACCACATCTACAGTTACTTCTTCCACTGAAGTCTCAAACCCCTCAAATTCTGATGGGTATGTCAGATGGAGTAAGGAAAAACAGACATATCATTGAAGGGGACACAGTGTGAAGAAAGGTGTGGGGGGAGGAAATGGTCTGTGCTGGAAAGAAGGCCCAAGTCGTCTTTATTTGCATGTTTACCCTATTGTACAGTGGTGGTGGTGGTAATGGTAGTGACGACCACTGGTTGAACATAATGCTGTTGCCAGGCATTAACAGATATTTCATCCTTGTTACTGAATTCCACAAAATAACCATATGAGTTAAGTATTATTTTCCATATTTTAGAGATGAAGAAAAATTGTACTTATAGAAAGTGACTAACCATTTAAGCACAAGAGTGGTCGACCCTGCTTCTAACACACCTGGCAACTTCTTCAGAATCTCAAGTGCTTGGTTGACAGATAATTAGACGCATGTGCTTTCTAGAGAACAGAAATTGATACAAATTAGAATTTTAGAATTTTAGAATTTTTCTTCATTCCTACTTCTACATCTTCAACAAAGATTTTCTGCCTCTGCCAGCATTTCCCAGGAACACCCCCTGATAAGTAGATGTGTTTGTCTTCTACAAAGACTTTCTGAAAAGGTTGTTTGTGAGCATGAAGTCAGTGCAGCGCTGGGAAGCAGAGGGAATGCTCATTCTGGCTGTAGTGAGTTGAGGGCCCACATTTATATTCTTGACTTTCTCCCTTTTCAATATCAGGTAAATATTATCAATATATTCAAATTTGAACTCTTAAGATGGAATTCAAGATTCTTTGTGCCCTGGCTCCACTCCTGGGTTCATTTCCCAATCTGTAAAATGGCTGTAAAAATACTTTGTGGCCTCAAGATTTATTGTGAGCTAAAATAAAATTATGTATGTGGAATAATTTATAAATTATTTACTGCTTTATAATTATTGTTTTTATAATTATAGTTGTGTGAGACAGTTCCATCCTCAGAGACTTCTAGAAACGTAAGGGTCTTTATTCCTACACTTGAGTGGCTTCAGAAGGCTTATTTTAGCTTCATTTTCCTTTTTTCTAGCAGACTCAACTGTCATGCCTTTGTATTGGCATTATGCCTCCCTCTAATAGCCCACTCAATTTGCTGCTTGTAATCAGCAGTCAACTAGGAAACCACATAGTAGAACTTATTAACAATGTGTCTAAAATTAAGGTAATTTTCTTTTTTAAGGGGCGAGATTTTTTTTTATCTCTGTTTAAAAAGCTTTCATATTTTTTAAGTCCTTACAGGCTTTAAATTTTTTTAAGTTGATAATACATGCATTTCAAGCAATGCACAAAACGTACCAAAATTTAAAAAGAACCTGGTCACTCCCTCTGAATAATTCCCTAGATATAATCACTGTTTGCTTGTAAGAATATACAAAATAGCCATGCACTTAATGTTCTGTAACTTGCTTTTTTGACTGAACTATGAAATATTGATCTTTTTTGTTAGTACATTATTGATTATTGCTACACAACAGAATCCCAGAACTTAGTGGTTTAAGATTATATTTATTATCTCACAGTTCCTGTGGGTCACAAGTTCAGTGGTAGCTTAGCTGGGTAGTTAGCAGGGGTTGGATTTGAGGTTGCAGTCATAAAGGGCTTGAGTGAGGCTGAAGGACTCACTTATGAGGTGAACTAACTCACAGGCTGTCTGTTGGGCAGGCATCAGTTCCTCTTCATAGGATACGACTGCTTGAGTATCTTCACAACACAGTGGAAAGCTTCCACAAGAGTGTGCAATCCTAGAGAATCCTAGATCCTAGCGAGAACCAGATAGAAACTGTCCTTTTTATGACCTAGCCTCAAAAGTAACATAGCATCACTTCTGCCCCATTCTTTGTTAAAGCAAGTCTCTTAGTTAGGTCTACATACAAGGGAAGTGGACTTAGGCTTCACCTTTTGAAGGGAGGCATATCATATTTTTAAACCGCCACAGTATATATAACTCTGGTTCATTTACCAGTCTGTGTTATGTTCCATAATATGGATGTACCATAATTTCCTTGACTGTGCCCCCAGTAATGGATATTGTTACTCTTCTAAATAGTGTTGCAGTGAACACACATATATATCTTTACCAACTTGAGCTAAGATTTAGCAAAATTCCTAGAAGTGGAATTGTTGGGTTGTGGTTGTTAGGTTCTGAGTAAGGGTCCAAGGGGATAGATCTCATAACTAGAGAGCCTGAATGTATAAAAACATGTTTTACCTTTCAGCTGTGTTCTGGGTAGATTGTTTAGAAAGTATTGGAGTTAGTCACGGCATGTAATCAGTCTCATAGAAACAGAAAACATCTCAAAACATAATTCTCAGAATAAAAATTTAAATGTCATGAGAAATGAACGAACTGGAGTTATAGATGTCAACATGAATGAAACTCATTAAAATAATTTTAAGTACAAAAAGCAAGAACATAAAAGTGCCCATAGCATGATGCTAGTTATATAAAATTTAAAGCAGTGAAAAATAGTATTATGTTGTTTAGAAATACTGTGAAATAAAAATATAAAGAAATCTGATACGTGCAAGAGAGCCGTTACTCTGACAGGACTACAGTTGAGGAGGGGCACACTTTTTGGGGATTTCTTAATTGGCAAAGTTTTAGTTCTTAATCACAATGGTAAGAACACAGATGTCTGCATTATTTTTGTGCCTTTTTTGTGAGTCTTCATTATTGCTTAATAAAAATTATAGGAGGCTCTTTTATTTAAATCTTTAAAAATCTGAGAAACTCTTATTTTGCTTTTTGGTATTAAGTATATACATTGTTTATCGATGGTGATTTTAGTGCAGTGAAGGTAGTCATTGGTAAAATCAGTACCTAAAGTAAATATAGTAGGTTCTAGGATTCAAGTGGATTTTCATCAGGAAACAATGAGCAAACCAGTGAAAAGATTACCAGCCTAGAGAAATCCAACAACCTGTGTTCAGGTTAGCTCACTACCTTATCTGACAGTGAGGGATTTAGGGCATTTACTTAACCTTCCGAGTCACAATTTTCTTATATGTAAGTTGCGGGGAGCAACCCCATTTCTCAGTGCTATTATACAGATCACATGAAATTTTTTAAAATTAGAAATATGAAACGCACATAGTGCAGTGACTTGGCACACAGCAGGTGTTCAGTATTTTCTTTCTATTCCCACAGATTACTGCCGTCTTAACTCTTGTACCATTTCTAGCATTTTAAGCAAGTATGTATTTTTAGTAATTGCAAAGTTTGCACTTTTTCTTTTGTGCAGAAGAAAATAGAATTAAATATTAAATTTTCTAGTGCCTTCACACAATGAATTAAAATTACTAGTGGATACTAAGCTGTACAGTTGTCATCTCTAGGGATTTCTTTTTGCTGACATTTGAGCAGACGGTTTTTTGCTGACTGAATATCTCTTTGTTGTGGTGCTTTGAGCTTGTTAATGACCAAATTCTTATGTGGCAGCTGCTCATTACATATGCTTATTCTCCCATGTTTTGGCCATAAATCTTCTGCAACTGAGTGACAGCACCACCTGCATGGCCTTTCAAGGTTGCAAATATAGTTCTAATATTTTTCCAAAAGATTTCAGACCTGTTTTCCCATACATTTTAGCCCTGTTTGGACAATGAAATGATATTTCAGGGGATGAGAAATTATCATTACTATTTTATGTGTATTTTACAATGCAGACAAACTAGCTATATTTCCTGTGCATAGGTTTGTAGAACATGAAACTTTAAGAGTGTTTGGTACATACCCAGCTGCAGCTTGTTTAACACTCAGAACAATTCTGAGAATGTTCATTTTTCTACCTAAAATCCATATACTAGCTATATCTTATGTAGCAACATGTTAGAGGTCAACAGTGGGGCAATGACACAATCACTCACCCAGCCCCACCAAAGCTTTTCAATTTGGTGGCACTACTTGTTGTGACTGGCCACCTAACATAGTAATTAAGAGCAAAGACCCTTGAGCCAAACTGCCTAAGCTCAGATCCTGTCTCCTTCCCTTACTAGTTTGTGCTGAAGTTACTCAGCCTTTCCGTGCCTCAGTTTCATCTGTCAAACAAGAATGACCATAACATCCTGCCTCCGAGGGTAATTATGAAAATTGTAATATTTGCAAAATATTTAGAACAGTGTCTGGCTCAGAATGAATACTGCTTAAGTGTTCATTAAATAAGTAAGTGTGGACAGACAAAGCTGTAGTGCACATGGGGCTGGGCTAAGCTTTGTGACCTCATTCCTGGTTGGAACTAACAGTGAAAAAGACACTGCACTTTCAGCCAAATTAATTTTACAAACTAATAGAATAAGGAGAAATACAAAGCATTAACTAATGGTGCTTTCCCTTGGGTCAAACCAGACCAGAAGTTTAGGGGGCTAGGGAGCCAACAGTGCAATTCATGAGGGTCCCCTCTTATATCAGCAGGCGGGACGAGGGAGGGAGTCTGGAGGACAAACAAGGTGTCTGTCAGGTTCTAAGACAGAGTGTCTTAGTGCATATTTGTATATGGTGCACATGTAGTACATATGTATGTGCATATTCCTATATAAAAATCATTATTTTCCATTATCTTTCAATATATTTTTCTCAGTTTCTACAGAAAGCAATTCTCACGTGTAACTGGAATGAAAAAAAATTCTCACCGTCACTTAAAATACATATTTCCAGCACTAATATTCCAAGGCTTAACACAAGGGAAAATGGTTCATTTTCTACCTAATCCAGAAAAGCCATTGCAAGCATCGTAAGAAATGTTGAAGAGCTGATGTGTAGGCCTGATAATGCCACCTACCAGGTGGAACTGAAGGCAAAACTGCCCCACAGTCGGTCTTTATACTAAGTGCTTCTAATGTCCAATAATTTCTGTTTATAAATTGAATTTCCTATTTAGATTCATAACCTATTCCTAAATCAATTATTGTTCTTCTAGTAGAGCCCCATTGAGCCCACTCTAGTATTCTTCAAGGGGAGGTAATGCTGGTATGTAACACAGTATAATGAATAAGAAAAACAGTTTTAAAAAATCCTTAAAAGGAGACCATTGACAAACAGACTGGGCACACAGTTGTCCTGGGGAGTTAAGAGATGATGGATGAGGGTACTTTCTAATTCTCTTGCTGATTTGTTGCTCGAAGACCATTTAAAATACCATCCCCACCCCAAGCTTTGAGAATGATGCTATCTTGCCTCACACCGTTGCATTAATTGTGTCCAAGTACACAAAGGACATGATTAACCCTGGTTTGACAATCAGCTGTTGTCAGGACATGAGAAAACATACTTATGAAATTGAAAATCTACTGGAAATTTTTTGTAGCCTCCAAAAAGAAAAGCGTTTTCAATAGATTGACATAGGAGAACTTTAGCCTGCCTATGTATGGTTGGTAGCCAGTTCTGGTTTCATGACTTTTGAACCTTTGAATTTTTTTACTGACAAGTTACTGATGCTCTCTCCCATTTGACAGCCAGGAATTTCATTTTCCCATATTTACAAAGCAAGGTCAGCTCTACCCAGAACTCTGTGTGGCAGGCTGAACTCTAAGATGACCCCCAGTGGCCGTTTGTATAATTCCCTACCTTATGAATGTAATGAGACATCATTCCTGTGATTATGTTGTCTTACCTGGCAAAAGAGATTTTGCAGATGTAATTAAGGTTATTAATCAGTTAACCTTAAGATAGATTATTGTATAGGCCTAATGTAATCATATGAGCCCTTCAAAAGCAAAGAGTTATGTCTGGTTGGTAGCAGAAAGGGAAAGCAGAAAGATATGGAGCGTGAGAAGGACATACTGTTGCTGGCTTTGAAGATGAAGGGGCCCACTTGAATGCAGGTGGCTTTGGGTCCATAGAGTGGCCCCAGCTGAAAGCCAGCAAGATGGGGACCTCAAACCGTCAGGCTCAAGGACCTGGATACTACCAGGTATCCTGAATGAGCTTGGAAGCAGATTGTTTCTAAAGAGACTTCAAGTAAGAGCCCAGCTCAGCCATACCTTGATTTCAGCCTTTGTAAGACCCAGCTGAGCCCAGGCATTCATACTTCTGACCTCCACAATGGGGAGGCAATAAATGGTGGTGTTTCAAGCTGGCGGCTTTGTGGTAATTTGTTAGACAGCAATAGAAAACTAAGGGACTCTGGAACCCATGTTGGTCTCAGGCAAGGCTCTGTATCTAAAAACTCTCCCTCATATTAAACTCCTGTTTGATAAACTTAAGCCCAACAGATCTCCCAAGAAAGATGTCCCCACTCCACAGCCACTCCAAATGGAGGCACTCATCCTTCCTAGTTTCTTTACTTTTATTATTTCTACAGGAGTGGTTGTTTTGGACCACTGTGTATCCCATTTTTTAAAAGCACAACCCCTTTGCCCTCCCTAAATTATAGATCCTTTAGTTTTACTATATATCGTATAGATTCCATCTAAGATATATGTCCATTTCTTATGGGCCTGGACTTTTCAAGTGATTATTTTACTCAAAGAGTAGATAGACATTAAGCACCGTTATTCCTCTCTTGACCACTGTTATCCTCTGTGTACCACCTTGTAGAAAAACTGTCAGGGACAATATAGAACATTCACAGATTGTATGGATTTTTTTTTTAGCCTTTGCTTCTGGTTAGGAAAGGCATTATAGGCTGAAATACCTGAGGTGCTTATTAAAAAAACAACAACAACAACAACAAAACCCCTTTGTCTTAGTATTAATGCAAGAACCAGAGCTGGATCTCTTGATGGTTCAAACAAGAATTTGCAATTGAGTATAAGTGTTCCTTTTCCCTGTCTTCATCTTTGCCCCCTTTCTGTTTAAATGGTTTGTTTATAATTTTGTACTTTTGGGGAGGAATTAAATGCATGCTTCCCATTAGAAGAAATACATAATAAGCACTCTCTTTTAGGAAGATGGCCCCATTTTGTCATTATGTCAGAGTGGTAATAATATATAACTGGTTCTGTCAGAATGAACAGCTATAAATAAATGGTTTCAAAATCAAAGTAATCACTTTTGGTCGATGCTTCCTGATTTATAAATCAGTTTACTATAACTAGTAATCCTATACAACAATGTTCTCAGCACTGGCTACACATTAGAATCACCCATGCTCCACCCCAGAGCAATTAAATAAGAATGTTGAGGCGGCAGCTGACCCAGGTGACTCTAATGTGCAGCTGGGGCCAAGAACCACTGCTACATGGTAAATCTAAGTCTAGCGACCTAGAAGTACATTTTGCAACTAGTTTGTCTTGGACAGAATACCAGGGAGTTAAACTGCTCTAAGCTATATGTGCCGTGGGTACTTTTCCCAAGAAAAGTTTATGGCCAAGGTGAGTGTTTTCTAGACTAAAATTGCAATAATGATCTTTGGTGTGAAACTACAAGTTCTTGTATTAGGGAAGAGACCAGAAGTCTGTACCTTTTGCACTCATGTCACCTACACCCCACCCTCCACCTCGGGGAACCTCCAATCTGTTCTCTGTATCTCTGAGCTTTTTTTTTTTTTTTTTTCAAGATTTTACATTCAAGTGAGATCACACAGTATTTTTCTTTCTCTGTCTGCATGTTTCTCTTAGCATAATGCCCTCAAGTTCCATATGTGTGGTCACAAATGGCCAGAATCCCTTCTTTTTGTGACTGAGTAGTATTCCATTATGTGTATATATACTACATTTTCTTTATTCATGCTTTGATGGACACTTCAGTTGTTTCCACGTCTTGGCTTTTGGATAAATACCCAGAAGTGGAATTGTTGGATCATATGGTAGTTCTATTTTTAATTTTTTGAGGAACCTCCACTGTTTTCCACAGTGGCTGTACCAATTTACATTCCCACCACAGGGCAGAAGGGTTCTTTTCCCCACGTCTTCCCCAGTACCTGTAATTTCATTGTCTTGGTGATAGCTGTTCTAACAGGTGTGAGGTGATATCTTTTTGTGGTTTTCATTTTTATTTCCCGATGGTTAGTGATGTCGAGTATCATTACATTTACTTGTAGGTCATCTGTATGTCTTCTTTGGAAAAATGTCTACTCATATTCTCTTCATTTTTTAATTGGATTTTTGGGTTTTTCTGCTGTTGTCAAAAGGAATTTTTCATTTAAAAGTTCTTCAACCCAAACACATATTACTAACATTCTCTCTTTTTTTGTTATATATAAAAAAAATGCTTGAAATAATTTTCAACTACACATGTTCTCGTAATAACATGCATAGGACTGACAGCAGTTATTTTTTGTTTTTGTAGACATTTCTCCAAAAAAGCTTTTTTAAAAAAATTTCACCCATCCCACAACTTGCCTCTCATTTAGCAACTATCAGCTCATTCTTCATATCTATGGACCAATTTCTGTTTTGCTCTGTTTATTCATTTGTTTTATGTTTTTAGATTACACATATAAGTGAAATCACACAGTATTTGTCTTCTCTGACTTTCACTTAGCATAATACCCTGTAGGTCCATCCATGTCACACATGGCAAGCTTTCATTCTTTTTATGGCTGTTTAATATTCTATTGTGTGTGTGTCACATCTTTTTATTGATTCATCTATCAGTGGACACCTAGGTTGCTTCCCTGTCTTGGCTATTGTAAATAATGCTGCAGTGAACATGAGGGTGCATATATCTTTTCAGATTAGTGTTTCCATTTTCCTTGGAAAAGTACCCAGAAGTAGAATTGCTGGGTTATGTGGCAGCTCTTTTGGGAATCTCCATGCTGTTTTCCATAGTGACTGCACCACTTTACAATCTCACCAGTAGAACACAAGGGTTCCCTTTTCTCTACATCTTTGCCAACATTTGTTGTTTTTTGAATTTTTGATGATAGCCATTCTAACAGATGTGAAGTGATATCTCAGAGATGTTAAGCATCTTTTCATAAATCTGTTGGCCCTCTGTATGTCCTCTGGAGAAATCTCTTTTGAGGTCTTCTGACAATTTTTTAATTGGATTATTTGGAGTAGTTTTTGTTTGTTTGTTTTTTTGATGTTAAGTTGTATAAGTTACTTATACATTTTGGATATTAACCCCTTATTGGATGTATTATTTGCACATGTTTTCTCCCATTCTGTAAATTGTCTTTTCATTTTGTTGTTTGTTTCCTTCACTATGCAAAACTTTTTAGTTTGATGTAGTCCCCATTTTTTTTTCTTTTGTGTTCTTGCCCAAGGAGACGTATCCAAGAAGATATTGCTAAGACTGATCGGTGTTTTCTTCTAGGAGTTTTATGCTTTCAGATCTTATATTTAAGTTTTTAATAAGTTTTGAGTTTGTTTTTGTATACAGTGTAAGAAAACCATTCAGTTTCATTTTTTTCATGTATCAGCCCAGTTTTCCCAACACCACTTATTGAAGAGACTGCCTTTACCCTGTTGTATATCCTTGCCTCCTTTGTTGCAGAGTAACTTACCTTATAAACAAGGAGTTATTTCTGAGCTCTTTCTTCTGGTTCATTGATCTATGTATCTGTTTTTATGCCAGTACCATACTGTTTTGATTATTATAGCTTTGTAATATAGTTGAAATCATGAAGTGTGATACTTTCTATTTTGTTCTTTCTCCAGGTTTCTTTGGCTACCTGGGATCTTTTGTGGTTCCATATACATTTTAGGATTAGTTCCAGTTTTGAGATGAATGCTATTGGTATTTTGATAGGGATTGCATTGAATCTGTATATTGTTTTAGGTAGTAAGAACATTTTACCAATATTAATCCCTCTACTCCATAAGCATGGTATATCCTTCCCTTTATTTGTATCCTTTTTGATTTCTTTCTTCAGCATCTTATAGTTTTTAGAGTATAGGTCTTTCACTTGTGTATAATTTATTCCTAGGTAATTTGTTTTTTGATGGTTTTACATGGCATTTTTTCTTAATTTCTCATCATTATTTATTATTGGTGTATAGAACAACAACAGATTTCTGTATATTGATTTTTGTATATGCAACTTTACTGAATTCATGTATTCTAATAGTTTTTTGGTGGAATCTTTAGAATTTTCTATATATAGTATCATGTCATCTGCAAATAAAGTTTTACTTTTTCCTTTCCAATTCAGATAGTTTTTATTTATTTTTCTTGTCTAATTGCTGTGGCTGGGACTTCCAATACTGTGTTAACAGAAGTGGAGATAGTGGACATCCTTGTCTTGTTGATCTTAGAAAGGGAAAAAAAAGCTTTCAGCTTTTTACCATTGAGTATATTAGCTGTAGGTTTGTCACATATGGCCTTTATTATGTTGAGGTATGTTCCTTCTATACCCACTTTGATGAGGGTTTTTATCATAAATAAATATTGAATTTTTTCATGTTTTTTCTGCATCTATTGAGATGATCATTTGATTTTTATCTTTCATTTTGTTAACATGGTATATAACATTGATTGATTTGTGGATGTCGAGCCATCCTTACATCCCTTAAATAAGTCCCACTTGGTCATGGCGAATGATTTTTTAAAATGTGCTGCTGAATTTATTTTGCTAGTATTTTACTGAGATGTTCATCAGTGATATTGGCCTGTAATTATTCTTTTTCTGTGGTGTCCTGTCTGGCTTGGGTAATTCTGGCCTCGTAAAATGAGTTTGGAAGCAATCCCTCCTCTTCGATTTCTTTGCAAGGGTCTGAAAGGAATTGGTATTAAAGCTTCTTTGATGTTTGGTAGAATTCACAAGTGAAACCGTCTGGTCCTGGACTTTTGTTTGTTAATAGGTTTATGATTACTGATTCAGTTTTTATGTAATCAGTCCAGTTAGATTTTTTATTCACGATTCCCTCTCAGAGATTGTGTATTTCTAGGTACTTATCCTTTCTTTTAGGTTATAATCTTTTGTATTTCTGTGTTATCAATTGTAATATCTCTTTTACTTTTCATTTTATTTATTTGAGTGAGTCTTTTTTTCTTGGTGAATTTAGCTAAAGGTATGTCAGTTTTGTTCATTTTCAAAGAACCAGTTTTTGGTTTCATTGATATTATCTATTTTCTTTTTAGTCTCTATTTCATTTATTTCTGCTCTGATCTTTGTCATTTCCTTCTGCTAAATTTGGGCTTGTTCTTTTTCTAGTTTCTTGAGGTATAAAGTTAGTTATTTGGGATTTTTCTTGTTTCTTGAAGTAGGCATTCATTGCTATGAACTTGCCGCTTTGAACTGCATTACTGCATCCCATAATTTTTGGTATGTTGTATTTCCATTTTCATTTGTTTCAAGGTATTTTTTTGTTTGTTTCTTCATTGACCCATTGGCTATTCCGTATCATGTTGGTTTAATTCCACATATTAGTGAATTTTCCAGTTTTCTTATAATTTGTAGTCTCATACCACTGTGTACAGAAAAGATGCTTGATATGATTTCAGTCTTAAATTTGTTGACTTGTTTTGTGGCCTAATATATGATCTATTCTAGAGAATGTTCAATGTATACTTGAAAAAAATGTGTTTTTTATTAATTTTGTATGAAATGTTCTGTATATATCTTTTTAAATCCATCTGGTCTAACGTGGTTTAAAGTCGATATTTCCTTATTGATTTTCTGTCTTGATCTATTCACTGATGAAAGTGGGCATAGGTTCCTTATTGATATTGTATTGCCATGCATTTCTCTCTTTGGGTCTGTTAATATTTGCTTCATATATTTAGGGGCTCCTATGTTGGCTATATAAATATATACAAATGTTATATCCTCTTGTTGGATTGACCCATTTATCATTATGTAATGCCCTTCTCTATCTCTTATTATGGTCTTTATTTCAAAATCTATTTTGTCTAATGTAAGTATAGCTACTCCAGCTTTCTTTTGGTTTTTATTTGCGTGAAATGTCTTTTTCCATCTCCTTATTTTCAGTCCGTGTGTGTCCTTACGTCAAAAGTGAGTCTGCTGTAGGAAGGATATACATGGGTCTTGTTTTTATATCCATTAAGCCACTCTGTCTTTGATGGGAAAATTTAGTCCATTTACATTTCATGTATGGACTCATTGCCATTTTGTTCATTGTTGTATGGCTGTTTTATAGTTCCTCTGCTCCTTTTTTCTTATGCTTTCTTTTATGGTGTGACAACTTTCTTCATACTTAGATTCCTTTATCTTTTATCTGTCTACTATAGGTTTTTGCTTTGTGGTTACCATATATTTCTATATTTCTAACAACCTATATTTCTAACAATCTATTTCAAGTTGATAACAAGTCTGAATGCATTCCAAAGCTCTGCAATTTTACTTTCCCTGTCCCTGCATTTTGCTTTTGATGTTACATGTATATCTTTTCATCTTTTGTAATCCTCAACTAATTCTTGTAGTTATATTTTTACTAGTTTTGTTTTTAACTTTCATACTAGCTTTATAAGTGATTAAACCACCACTTTTATTAGATCATTCTGAATTTTACCTTTACCAGTGAGATTTATTCCTTCATGTATTTTTCTGTTACTAGATAGCGCCCTTTCATTCCAGGTTAAAGAAGTCTCAGCATTTCTTCTAAGGCTGGTCTAGTGGTGGTGAACTCCTTTAGCTTTTGTTTTTCTGAAACACTCGAATCTCTCCATCAGATCTGAACAGCAGTTTTGCCAATTAGAATATTCTTGTTTGGAAATTTTTCTTTCAGCATTTTGAATATATTACACTGCTCCTTTTTGGCCAGCAAAGTTTTCTGCTAAAAAATCTGCCGATAGTCTTATTTGAGAGGTTAGGGGATGGTCCCTTGTATGTAACAAGTTATTTTTCTTCTGCTTTTAAGATTCTTTCCTTGTCTTTAAGTTTTGACAAGTTGATTACAAATTTTGGGGTAGGTCTTTCTGGGTCCATCTTATTTCTGGGCTTCCCAGATCTGGATATCTGTCTTTCCCCAGATTATGGACATTTTTAGCCATTATTTCTTCCAATAAATTTTCTGCACCTGGGGCTCCTGTAGTGTGAATGTTGGTCCAGCTAGTTTTTGAGGGTTTTTTCTCCATAGAGGAAATGTAATCATATGGAGCTATAGATCTGGTGTATCCATTGGAAGAAGTAAGTTTAGGATTTTCCTACATTGTCTTGAACCAGAACCATTCATCACCTTTTTTCTGATTAATCATTTTATCATATAACTTTTCTATAGTTTTGCTCTTCAGTTTTTCTGTATCATATGTTTAAGATATATCATTGTAGAGTTCATGGTTTGATTTTTTTTTTTTTATCCAGTCTGAGAATCTTTGTCTTTTAAGTGGCCTATTTAGTCCATATAACTTTAATGTGATTTCTAGACTGGGCCTTGAACATTAATAAAATTTCACCATGCTGTGAATGGGTGGGAAACATCCCAGGCAGAGGAATATGACAAAGCAACAGAAACAGACATGAACATCATGCCAGGGTAGAAGTGAGTAGTTAGACCTGCGGGGGCAAAAGGAAGTAGCAGAAGATTAAGCAGCAGAAGGAACTTGGGCCTAGTCTGTCATGATGAAGAGTTTAGACATCATCATCATTTTAGTCTTCCCTCTAGTTCCTTACATAGTTTGGAACTCATGCTGGAAGTGATCAGATTCTCCCAAAACTGTGCCTAGCATTTTTGTGGAGGAAAATGAAAATACAAGATGTAGACCTTGTAATTAATAACTTGCTTTTTCCATTGAAAAGGTAGACATATTAATTTTTAATAGTAACAGTAATATAATTAAAGAGTTTAGAAAAATGAAAATTATGTGTTCAATAAAAAGGGAGATGCCTGGGAAGGATGCGAAAATGGAACTGGCCTCTGACACACCATATTGTAGTGGTATTATTTCCTTGTCTTTCTTACTGGCCTGTGAACTCCTTCAGATAGGAACTGTAGTATCCTAGTATAGTTCTTGACATGGAGTTCATGCTAAACAGGTGTTGAGATGAATGAGGATGACTGGTTCTTGAGTAGTGAGAAGCCAGGCTGACTGGAATGTGTTGGGAATCTGTTGGCAAATAGAGTGAATTCCGTTACATGGAGAGTAAGGATTGCCAGGATAAGAGGCTTGGAAAGGTTGAGCAGGAACAAAGAAAAAATATTATCAGTCATGTCTGATGCCCTTGTGACTGTGGTTCATGTTTATTTTAATTTAAAAAATAACTTTTTTTGTAATTAGCCGGGGTTACTAATTGTGAGTTTAGTCTGTAGTAATGGCATAGAATGGACAAGACCTATGGCAAAAACATAATGAAGCCAGGATGCTGTCTCCATAGCCCCACCCAACCCAGACTTTGTCTCTTGGCAGTCTGACTGCCTCGAAAAGCCTTGCTGCTTTCCCAACCCTCTGCTCAGCTACTTTATTCCATACATCTCTGGAAATGAACAGGATCACCCATCAGACTGAATTTCCTTTAACAAACCTGGACTATATCTCCGAGTTGTTTTCACTGTCCTTAAGGCAGATAATTACTTTAACTGAAAATATCTCCTTCAGTTCTTGCTAGAGTAAACAAACATCCTATTTATATTAATAAAAGATTTAGGTAGAGTGAATGATAGTGTAACTAAAATGTGGAAATAAAATTTATTGCAGACTTGTTAATAACTATTTAAAACACCCCACTTGTCATTTTTCTATTTTGTACATATATACAGTTGTTTTTACTTTTTGGAATTTTAATTTTTAAATTCAAATAAATTTAGGAACTTGTAAAATATGTTTGATTTTCAGAAAATGAACAGTTCTTTATGATAAAACTTTTTAAGTCTAGTTTTCTTACTAGATTCAATTTTTTTAATCTGTATTATTTAATTGTGGATTTTTGGCTCTAAGGTAATTTGAATTCAAAAGAATTTTTGGAATGAGTATTGACATTGTGCAATGGCCTCTTTGCTTTCTAAATAATGACTAAATAATGACTACACTGATCTTTAGTTTCTCTTTGGGAAAGAAGTCCTCAAGGTTTAAAATATTTCTAGAGCCACCCACAAGAGTAGTTATTTTTCAGTTCGTTCAAGATGCCAACTATGCTTAGAATCACAGACCCCCTCGAACTAATTCTGGCACCAGAAATTTATAGTCTGTGTCTTAAATAGCTCAGTATTTTTGACAACTATAACAGGAAATGAAAAGCTACTACCATGCCATTTTAAAATAACTGAAATTTTAAAAAATTGGTTATGTATTTTCAGCTCTGGTTTAAGTGTGTATTTGATGCCCTGATAAAAACAAATTGTTACTCTTAAGTTTGAAATATTCAGGTTAAAGGGAAAAATGGCGCTTGGATGTTTTTGGGCTGAAGGTTATAGGAATAAGGAAAGTTATTTCAACACAGCAGTTATACAAAGATAGTTGAAATAAATCCAGACTTTGAAGAGAATGAGTACTTTTAGTACTAGGAAAAATTAGCTGCTTCATAGTGTCGTTGGCCAGCTGGTATTAATAGAAAAAGCCTTGGGCATCACTTTTTTCTTTCTGGATATTTACATCATCAAACTGAAAATACCCCTAATAGCATTCTCTTCAATATCATGTTATTCAGATGGCAGCAATGATAATCATGGAAATAGGAGATCTGACCATGCCTACTCTTTACTTCTGTAGGGAACTTTACAGTAACTCTTTAATGGAGATAAATGTAATAAAACATGCTAAAACAAAGACATTCATTGTGCATGTCCTACTACTAAAGTAGTAGGCACTCTACTGAATGCTCAACACAAATTATCTTAGTTAATTCGTCCAAATACTTGTGATATCCCTTTTTATGGATGAGAAAAGAGAGTGAATCTGAGAATTTGAGTAACATGTCTAAGGTAGCCCAGCAAGTAAGTAAATGGCTGAGCTGATCCAGAGCTGGTACCCACTGTTCCTGGAAAACATCACCAGCACTTACTTGATAAAGAGCTCAATAAATGGTAGCTCTGATACTATCATAGAAAACTTGTGCACAAGGAATAGTTCTCTTATCATAAAACAAAAATAGAGAGCTGTTTGGATTGTTTTGAGTATTTTTACAGCAGTGACAAAACGTAACTCCATATCTATATGTACATATGTTCTTTAACTTGTTCTTTTCCTCCTGAACACCGCAGCTATGGGAGAAGGAAGGTGCACAGACACCATTATTACAGCCCTTTCATTTCCCTGTAATTACGTTAGTAGAAACCAGGAATTAAGATTGAGAAATTCTCTAATCAAAATCTTAGATGATTTCAAGTTTTATTTAAACAAGTTTTGAGAGTAGTTTGACAAGTATTGACTGACTTAATTCATCTCACAGTGATTAGTTTCAAAGATCTGTAAAAGCAACCACCAGTGTGGCTGCTGAGAGACATTTTGTAAAAACTGAAAAACTGCGAACCTGAGAGTATATTAGTTTGCTAGGGCTGCCATGACAAAGGACCACAAATGGGATGGCTTAAACAACAGAAATGTATCATATCACAGTACTGGAGGCTAGAAAGTCCAAGAAACCAATTGTCAGCAGGGTTGCTACCTCCTGAGGGCCATGAGAGAAAATCCATTTCATGCCTTTTGCCTAGGTTCTAGTGGTTTACTGGCAATCTTTGGTATTCCTTGGCTTATAGAAGCATCACCTTGATCTCTACCTTCATCTTCATATGGTGTTCTTCCTGTGTATGTCCATCTACAAATTTCCCCATTTTATAAGGACACCAGTTACTTAACCTCTTTTTATATAAGGTCCATCCTAATGACATTTAAACTTAATTACTCTGTAAAGATCCTATCTCCAAATAAAGCCACATCTTAAAGATTAGGACTTCAACATATGAATTTGGGGGGTGAGGGGACACAGTTCAACCCATAATAACGCTAAGCATCAACAACCAGGCATCGCATGCACGTCTTCACTGGCAGCTCCATCCTCCCACCTACACTAGCCAAGGTGTTGTCTGTCAGCAGCATGTCCAGTTTATTGAATGAGTTGTATTTAGTAGGGTGCCTTTGCTTTCCAGAATAATACCAAAATAATAAAACTCTACAGTGATTCAAAGTTGGAAATTCTCCTTTCTGCCAGCCTGGGCCTGCTTCAGGATTGGAAAACTGCTGTGGGAAAGGTGACATTGTTGTCTTCCTTCCTTGCTCTCCCTTTCTTCCCCTCACTTCTACTGGTTTTGACCCTTACAAGATTAGAACTAAAGGGGTTTATGGGAAGAAAGCCAGCTTTGTGAAGGGCAAGATGTTTGCAGCTGGCATAGGTGCCCTCTGGATGGCCAACTTGGTTCTCTTAGGAAGATTCCTGGGAGAGCCTGCAGCTTGGGGCCTCCCCCACTTCAGCTCCCTTGATGCAGTAGGGCCTCTCCTCCAGCTGACCCTCTTTGGGGAGTCTGTCTTTTAAGGCAACCCCACAGGGCCTGATTTGGTTCATGGGAAACAAGCACTTCTGCTATCAGTGGAAATAGAGTCTACTTCTAGTTCAGCCACACCATCTCATCTTTAGACTTACTCCTCAGGCTTAAGTCAAATCCTAGTCTCCGTGTCCCTTCAAGTCCAGGAGATATTGGCCCTGCTCTTTAGGTGGTTTCCCTGAAGCTTTTCCAGCTGAGTTTGAAATGAGGGATAGTGTTCTCTTTTCCTCCATGAACAGAGGTAGGAGTGGGCACAGAGTACAGTGACACTGCTTACTTTATTCTGTCCTTTAAAACTTCTTTTGATTTTTAGTACTTTTTTATTTTGAAATATAAATTGACATATAATACTAGATTCAGGTATACAACATGATTCGATATTTGCAAAGTGATCAACAATAAGTTTAGCTAACTTCTATCACCTCACATGGTTACAAATATTTTTCCTTGTGATGAAAACTTTTAAAATCTACTCTCTTAGCAACTTTCATTTATGTGATACAGTATTAACTACATTCACCATCTGTACATTACATCCCCATGAGTTATTTTATAACTGGAAGTTTGTACCTTCTGACCCCCTTCACCCATTTTGCCCACTCCCATGCCTTTACAGCTTCTCAGAGGCTGGAGAAGACTGAATGGCTGAGATTGGCAAAGTCTGATAGGGCTTAACCCCTTGCAAGTCCAGGATGGTCTGTTCTGATCTCTGCAGGTGCTAACTCTGTCACCTCCTGTGTGTACTAGTCAGTAACCGAACAGTTAAGGGAGAGGGAAGGCATCCAGGCTTCCGTGGTGGGATGGTATTACTTGTAGAGGAGCAAATGACCATTTACTTACATTACAGGCAAGGGAGTTGGGCTACCAGATGTGAGTTCTAACACCAGATGTGAGTTCTAACCTTGAGAGCATCCTTGTATTGCAGTTGACACATTTAAACATCATGAAACACAGTTTAATACAAAACTTACTTGCCTGTTTTGTCAATTTATAGATAGTTTCAGCTGCTTAGTTATTTCTTTAACACATGTGAATTTTCTTAGCGGAGAACTAACCCATTACAGCTCCCTATTTTTGTGCATGTAACTTTGTATAGTATTTTTGAATAATTTATTTTGGCAGGGAGAGGAGAGTTGCATGTGTGTGTGATGCATCCAGAAGCAGCATTGTGTTCATTGTTTTACTCTTCAGAGATCATTCTTTTCCAAAGATACTAGATAAACACTAGTTCTTTGCTGTATATAATTTCACTACAATAGAATTCACTCACTAGTTTAAAATAAAAGGTGATTATTTCAATGCTAAATTATATTATATGTACATAGAACATTCAGAATTGAATAATAAGGTTAATTCAAGTTTATAGCATTTGTATCATCAACTTGAAAATTATAGCTTATTGGTCTATGTAGTACAAAATATTAATTCCTTTGGCCTTTTAAAAAAAATTAGATAATACTCAGTGGAAGAGACCACACAATAGAGACCCAAAGATTAGAAAATGTAGTAGGAATTTGAAACATGCAGCTACTGCTGTCTTTAAAGCTCCTTGGAAGGATGTGGCAGAGAAACTTTTAACTTTAAAAAATCCTCCTTATATTCATTAATTTATTCATCCATTCAACTAATATTTGTGGTAGGAATTATAGTAAAATGTTCAGAGAGAGATGGTTAAGAGATTATCCCTGTATTGAAGGAACACAGTCCTCTGGGTTTTATTTTTTTCATATCCTCACAAAAATCCCTTTAAGTAATTCTAGGCTTGGTTCTTGTTGAGTATTTTACTAGTTTGAAATATTTTATTGCCATATAGTGCAAACTATAAATGACTATCTTTCATGCCGCTGTATTTGTTAGACCTCTTTATGTGTAACCATGAAAGTCACAATGAAGTGGAATCTAAATTCCCTAAGTCATAGGTCCAGTTTTAATGTTTCTTGATATTCCTGCAGGGAATACTCCACATGTGCCTTCCAGCCATACAAATGAATCTTCCAGCAGCACTGTGAAACAATCTACAACTCCAGTTTCCTCAGTAATAGTTACCACCTCAAAACCCACAGCAAAACCATCAACAACTCCAGTTTCCACAGTCTCAAAAAATGTGTCAGTCACCACTTTGAAACCCATAGCAACCTCTAAAATGACAACACCAAGGGTCTCAACAAGTATGACTTCCACCACTTCAAAGTCTATACCCAAAATAACAAACACATCCCAGATGTCAACATCCACGATGACCACAGTCCACAACAGTTCGGTGACATCTGTTTCTTCATCAGTAACAAGTATGTATTAAAATTGATCTGTTTTTCTTATGCTGAAAATAGTTCTTAAATGCCACATTTTAGATCATCATTCTATTCCACAATAAATACCAAAATTTAGACAATTTCCTATTAAATAATTCAGGAAAGGAATCGATTGAGCTAGTGTTCTTGTCCCTTTTTTAAAAGTTTCCAATTTAATCATACCAAATAACTATAGAAGATCCATCTGTGAATAATTTATCTCAACATGGGATTTTATTTTACATGGTTTGAAAATTGTCATACCTTTAACTCTACCGCATTATAGGAAGGAATTAGGGCTGGCTCAGTCTACAAGATTTCTAAACCAAATTCCTGGTAAACTGGTTTTAATTCATTTGTGCGTAAAGGTTTTTTTAAATAGTATAGATATAATCATATATATAGTATCAGAGTCTCAGCACGCTTTATTTTTTGCATTTTAAAAAATATAATGCCTGTAAAACCATGAATTCAAAAACCGGAAGAGGATTCTTTTCTAAGTTATCCAATGCTGAAATTCTGTTTAAAAACTAGTGATTTCATTTATCAGAACAAATAGACTTTATGGTTTCTTCTGTGTGTTTTTATATATTTTACTCCATCTAGGTTATTATCAATTTATGTATTGAAATCAACTTTAATGTCCCAGGGGCACTTTCCACAATAAAATCAAAATAGTTTAAATTCCCAATTTTTTCAAAGGGAAAAATTCCAGTTAGAAACATTCAAATTAGACCCAGTTTCAAGATTACAGCTGTGTTACCCAGACCTATTTTGTTAAGGCATGAGCTCTTAAGAAGATTCATAAGAAAAAACCTCCCCAAGTATTGCTGCCTCTGAGGTTTTGTTAGGCTGTCCAATTCCAACACCACCAAACATCTTAAGATCTTGGGGTTTCAGGCACTGGGAGTTTTTCATTAAAGATGTGTTGGATAAACTGGAGAAAACTAGAGTCAGGCAAGTTGCTAGGCACACTTGGAGAGCAAATTTCTATGCTTAGATTCCCTCTTGTCCCCAATTCAGCATTCATTAATATAGAAATTCAGAAAGTTTTAGCTTATTACAATGTTTTTAAAAAGCACTAAAGCCTGTTCGTTTTGTTTCCTTCTAGTCACAGCAACTGTAAATTCTAAAGAAAATAAAGGATCAAAATTTGATATTGGCAGCTTTGTTGGTGGTATTGCATTAACAATGGGAATTTTATCTATTCTTTACATTGGGTGCAAAACATACTATTCAAGAAGAGGCATTCGGTATAGAACCATGTGAGTTGATTGGCTCTTTATTTTTTCTGTATTTATTTAAAAATCATAAAATAATGGGCAGTATTCATGTCATGGATGAATAATTCACAGATTTGTGAGTTATAATCCCAGTAATCCTCTATGACCAAAGTAAATTGTTTACGTACAGTTTCTGGTTATACTTATTTACAAACAAAAGTGGGTGTATATACACCTGTAAAAATGTTTGTATTTGTATTTTATTGGTGTCATCTTTTTTTTTTTTTTTTTTTTTTACCAGAGACCCAAGTTAAGCCAACCCTTTTCACTTGCTTATATCTCTAATTGTAAGAAATACCATATCAGGTATCATGTGGCTTTTGACCTAGCACGTCTTGTGTTTGTCAGTAACACCAAAATAACATCCTTGGTAAAAACATGGTTTTTGCTTTATGACAAAGCAACTAAAGAAGTTCTTCTGAGAGTCACAATGTGAGCTGTTAGTATATTATAATTTTATCTGTAGTAAAACTATCTTTTTCACATGAATTTTATCAACAGATCCTGATCACCAAACCACATTCACCCTTCATATGAATTTTGTATGTCTTTGGAAGTATTATCTCCCAGTTTTTGTTACTCCAATAAAGTCCTTTTGGGTTTTTCTTTTGAGTCTTGTATATACTAATACTAATTCATTCTTTCAATTATTAATGTATTTAATACCATAAAATAGATGACCATTTGCCAAACTGTTCTTTTTAAGTCGTCATACACAGATGCATCTCACACAGAATTCGTACATCAGAAACATTTGGGAAATACTGATTGAGCTTAAAATTTGCAATATTCTTTTAAATTACTGTGTATTTCTAGGTATGTCTGTTTTCTTGGTAAATTTAAGCAGTTAAACAGAAAACATTTTGATTTTTAATAGTCAGTATTTTTTATAATATCAGTAGTGATATAGTTGAGGCTATAAAATAGTGAAGCAAATTAAAATGTGTGGTTTTCCTTTTAAACTTCCTTAACTACAAAGTTTGGAATTTTAGCTTTATGGGATAATTTTTCCTCGCATATATATAACTGTGTAATGCTGCATGCCCTATGGAGTAAGTCATCCTCGTTACTGTAAGGGAGCTGTGCTGGCAGAAGCAGAATTTGACTCTAATAAGAGTCTTATTTTCACATAGGAACCCTGTAGGTGGTGAAAATACCGTATTTAGTTGAGTCTGAGTAGTGCACATTTTTGCTTTCTTCCACATAATGTCTCTGAAATTAGGATATATCTTACAGTCTGTGGGATGAGAAAGCATTGCATTGTAGTTTAATCGGCTGTTTTTTTCCTTAGTGCTATGTCAAAAAAAAAAAGTGCATTTTAAAGCTGGTAGTTCCTTTGAAGCTATAAAAAATGGCATTCCATAAGTAGGGACTTAATGTTTGTCCCATTAAAGAAATAGACCTTCTATGTCTAGTAATAACGAGCATTGTAGTTTTCATTTATTGGAATAATAGCTGATAAAAACGTTGATTAAAATGTTAACTCCTGTGTTTCTTAGAGTTGCATGGAGAGACAGTAGAGTGAAATAGTTGGGATTTAGAGCAGACAGACTTAGTTTTGAGTCTGGTTGACTACTGACTAGCAGGGTGCTTTCCCATGCTTATCTAAATGATGCAGAAGCATAGTACACAGTGGTCAAGATGAGAGTTCGCATGACTGCTTAGCTTCTAATCCTCAGCAAAATGGAATAATGAATAAATTAAGTAAATAGAAGTGCTCTCTATATAGGGTTACTGTGATGATTGAATGAGTTATGAATGTAAAGTCTATAGTATAACATCTGGCACACAGTAAATGTTCCAGAAATGATGGAAAGAGGGTTATTATAGTAGCTAAGTGATGAAAAGTCACACAGCCACTAAGAGGCAAAGCAGAGACTTGAGTGTAGGTCTTTTTGACAACTTGAACCACCGTTTAAATCTTTAACCACTGCAGGTACTTTTATTTTAAAAACTTTACACAAAGCAATCAGTTTTGATTCTGAAACATGAAATTACTAAAAATGTGAATATATATGTAGTTTTGATACAAATACAAAACAAAGTAATTTTAACTTTTGCTATATTACAGTGATGAACATGATGCCATCATTTAAGGAAATCTCAGGACCAATGGAAAGAAGATTGATGCAACCCTATCAATTAGTTTACGACAATATTCTCTTTCTGAAAATAGTATAAGCAGGCCATGCATATAATGTACAATATACCATATAAATATGTAAAGATTCCTCATGATTACTAAAAAAGGGTTTGGTGTGGGTTTTTAATGAACATTTGGAACATACAGTTAATAAAATGGTTATATTCACGTTTGGAAAATATATGGTAAGACAAGTCCTGTCCCATTTTCCTGTGGTATTGGTTACAAATGCTGAGTAATTGGAAGACAGCATCACTAAAGAGCATGATGCCATCTGGGCATATAAATGAGGAGCTTGTCGTGGCACTCAAGATGTTGATTGTCTTTGTTACTCACACAATAGAATTTCAGTGCTATTCAGGGCTCTATATATCCTAATTAGTAATGCCACACAGCAGAAATTTTATGAGTAAACCAGGTCATAAGCATAATTTAAGTTTAAATGTCTTTCAGAAAGCATCAATATCTTATATGTTTTAAAGCTTAGTACTTAGTTTAGAAACAAACTACACCCCCCTTCCCGTAAAAAAAAAGATCAAATAAAAGCAGAAACAATACTTGGGCTTAGCCCTGTTAAGAGAGCCACGGGAGAGTTTGTTATTTTTTTTCATTTCTTTCGAGTGTTCAATGGCATTTGATAAATCTTTTTTCTATCTGTAATTTCAGCAAATTTCAATGTTTAACATAATGTTTTAAAGACTTTGGTTTTTAGTATTAAATAAGAAGTTAATTTGCTACTGTGAGAATATCGCCACCACTGGAAATTGCTTTATTTTATATTCAGCGATTATATATTTAGTGAATATTTGAGATGTAGAGCTGCTTTCAGTATCTAGAAATGTTTACTGCAAACACACCTAATTTTTAAAAAGCCCCTTATATGATTTCCAAAACAATATTTGGAACTCTGTAGTCAGACCAGATTTCAGTCCTCCATTTATCAGGCCCCTCAGGCTGTGTGCAGCTCCCCTCAGGCTGCTAAACCCTACAGGATGAAAATACTACATGTTCCTACACTATCAATTTTACTCAAATTTGGGAAAACATTTTAGAATAAATCTTATAAAGTTTTAAAACAGGAATTTTTAAGGCACTTCCTGCTTCCTTATTTGGGCATTCTTCAGACCACTCCACTTCCTTCCTTGCTGATAATGGGGTATTTTCATATGTATTATGTTAATAGAAAAAGCACAGTATTGTAGGGACACCAATATTAGCCAACATTTTGGTGTGTTTCAGTTTCTATTCCAGCACTCAAAACTCAGGGTTAAGTTTTCACAAAAGATGTATTTAGTTATACTAAATTCTATTTCTATCTTGGATTGGTCAAAGTAAATCACACCAATTTCTAATAGTCTAAGAAGCGGCTAAGATGTTCCAGTAAACATGCACCTACATTTAATAGGAATTAAATGCAACCTTTGTGATCAGCTTTTGGTTTACAAACCATATCAAATCATATCAAGAATTTTGATATAAAAGGATCATTTCTACTCACTGCATTATGGCCAGATGGTAAGATGAATATGGACATGACACATACAGTCTGGAAGATATATTATGAAACATGTTTACCCTAGTTTGAAAAGAGATGTAGGCTGATAAGTAAGTCGTATGTTATTAACTTAGCCCTAACTGGTCTTTCACTACTGCTTTCATAACCTTGTAAAATATACTTAAGATACATTTTATAGTATTGGGTTCTTTTAAATTTAAGTTGTTTTATCCCCTACATTCTTGATATTTCAGTACTTTAGTTGAAACTTTGTAGACAGGCCTGACATTTTCTTGAGTATTTGCTTCTTTAGCAAATTTGAAGACAATTTCACTTTTAATTACTAAATGTCATCATGTGCCTTTAAAGTTTCCTGTGATTTGGGTTTGAAATTTAGTTGTCTTTTCTCTGTATATAGTTCTATAATTTGTTACTTTCAGATACCAGTATGTCAATACAGTCAGGTTTTTTTTGGTTATGTGTAAAAATTGAAAGTTATGCAAACCAATATTTTGCATTGGAGCACATTTCCTAAGCATAAATTTATCTTTCCTAATTATGTTTACTTAAGCAAATGTTCAGTTTTGTTCACATTCCTTGAGAATGTATTTACTTGAAGATAAAAGCAATCCAGATATATATCTAAATATTAGGCTGAATCCAATCAATGATTTTAAAAATTTCCTTGAGTAATCCATAAAATGAACAATTCAAATACAGATAAATGAGAGTTGGCAGAGTATTACAATGATAATTTTGTATTTTTCAGGAAAAAAAAAATTAGGCAAATTTCTTATTTCTGTTTAGTATATGGACCAGCTTTTGGTATTTGTTACTGAGATATATTTTTAGAATAAAATTTTGTTCGAGTTTTCTGTGTGTGGTTTTGCTTCATTTCATCAAACTCGAGAAATTAACAATATAGAAAAAGCCCAAAATAAAAAGGCAGATTGTTGGGGCTAAACTGACACTATAAATGTAGTTACCTGTAGCATCAGCATCACCCAGTAACTTGTTAGAAGTGTGAATTCTCATGCCCCATCCCACCCCAGACCTACTAAATCCAACTCGGGTGGAGTCCAGCAATCAATGTTTTAACAATTCTACCAGGTAATTGATTCTGATGAACACCAAAGTTTGAGAAGCACTGCTCACAGGATTTCCATTTTATTCTGCTGGGTACAATTTTAAAAATAGGTATATTCATATCAGAAATTTAAGAAAGCTACCATTCCCTATATAAATCAGCTGCAAATGCATTAACATATAGCATGCTTGTTTTCAACAGTCTTTTTACTTTAAAACGATATAATTTATCTGAGAATAACATAATAAGGTAAACAAGGGGAAAAGGTGCAATCTTCAGGAAATCCTTCATATAATAAAAAGTACCCTATACAGTACTATTTGTACACAATTCTTCCTATCCTCGCTTTGGCGAATTTATATACCCCCACCAACTTCAGGCTTGGGCATGTCTCTCGCTTTTGACCCAGTGGTATGGGAGTGAATGTAATAAGTGTGTCTGTCCAGAAAAAATACTCTTAAGTTTCAGCTATTTTTAAAAAATTAAAGTATGTCATACATATAAAAAAATGTAAAGAGTGATGTCACTAAGTACACTCCTGACTTTTTCCCCCTCACAAGAAAAACTAGATATGGATGGACAAGAGACCAAGACGGACTGCATTGGAAGGATAAGAGGAGATGGTATATAGTGACTATATTTCCCCTTCCCAAATCATCACATCACATTTCCTAAGCATAAATTTTTCAATTTATTTTTAAAAATCATGGTCATCTCAATAGACACAAGAGGTCTCCCCTGAACCTATAAGTTACCCCATTGGGAACAGAAATCCCAGGATAGACATCCAGCTAACTCAGCATTGTGGGTCACTTCTCGTGAGTTCCCACACCTCTCTCGCTCCAGAAATCTGTGGGGCCTTGACCACCAGGAATCTGTGATGGAGAAGAGGGCAAGGGCTTGCAACAGCCTGTACTCAGAACTTGGCAGAGTTCCTACCTGAAATGCCCAAGTAGTAATCCCAACCAGTGGCTTTGCTCATCTGCAAAGTCAAGTTGGTGGCACAGTCTGACCAGGGAAGATGGTAGGATGCAGGACTGCCTGATTTGGGTCCTTACCAGCCCTGAGGTCTGGTCTACTCCTGCTAGATCAGGGGAGCTGAGTCAGCCTGGCCCACTGATGAGTATAGCTACAGAAATGGAAAAAATTATTAGAAACATAAAACCTACCAAGATTGAATCCAGAGTAGAGAAAATCTGAATAATTACTAATAAAAAGATTAATTCAGTAATCAAAAATCTCCCAACCAATAATAGCCCTGAACCAAATAGCTTCACTGGTGAATTTTACCAAATACTTATAAAGAATTAATGCCAAGCCTTCTCAAATTCTTCCAAAAATTCAAATAGGAGGGAGCACTCCCAAACTTATTTTACAGGGCCAGCGTTACCCCAATACCAAAGCCAGAAAAGGACACTACCAGAAAAGAAAACTACAGGCCAATATCCCTGATGAATACAGACACAAAAGTTCTCAACAAAATACTAGCAAACCAAATCTGGCAACACATTAAAAGGACCATTTACCATAATGAAATGGAATTTTCCCTGGGACACAAGTATGGTTCAACATCCACAAGTCAACCAATGTGATACATTAATAGAATTTTAAAAATCATGATCATCTCAATAGACACAGAAAAAGCATTTGACAAAATTCAATGTATGTTCGTGATAAAAGCTCTTAAAGCAGGTGTAGAAAGAATGTATCTCAACATAATAAAGGCCATATATGACATAGCTAACATATTCATGGTGAAAGGTTGAAAAGCTTTTTAAAATCGGCAATAAGACAAGGGCCCACTTTCACTACTCCAATTCAACATAGGACTGAAATCCTACCTAGAGCAATCAGGCAAGAAAAAGTCATCAGAATTAAAAAGGAAGAAGTCTCTATTTGCAGATTACATGATTTTATATATAGAATATCCTAGAGATAACACACAAAAAAATGTTAAATATAATCAAAAAATTCAGTAAAGTTGCAGGATAAAAAACTAACATATAAAAAAGCAGTAGCATTTCTATATACACTAACAATGAATAACCTGAAAAATAAAATGGTTCCCTTTATAATACACACCATCAAAAACAATAAAATGCTCAGGAATAAAATTAGAAGTGAAAGATCTCTAGTCTGAAAACTACAAGAGATGGATGAAAGAAATCAAAGCAGAAACAAACGGAAAGGTATCCCAAATTCATAGATTGGAAGAATTAATAGTTAAAATGTCAGTACTAACAAAAGGTACCTACAGATTCAATGCAATCCCTATCAAGATTCCAAGAGCATTTTTTACAGAAACAAAAAACAATCCCCTAAAATTTGTATGGAACCACAAAAGACCCCGAATAGCCAAAGCAATCCTGAGAAAAAGGGACAAAGCAGGAGGCATCACACTTCCTGATTTCAAGCTATATTATAAAGCTTGGTTGCCAAAGGGGAGGGTGGTGAGAGGATGATTTAAAAAACAATTTAAATAAAGCTATAGTAATCAGAAGTGTATGGTACTGGTATAAAAACACATGAATCAATGAACAGAATTAAGAGCCCAGAAAAAAAATCCATGCCTATACAGTCAACTAATATTTGAGAGAGCCAAGAATACTCAATGAAGAAAAGATGGTCTCTTCAGTAAATGGTGTTGGGATCATTGGATATTCACATGTAAAGTAATGAAACTAGACCACTATCTTATACCACTCACAAAAATTAACTTTAAATAGATAAAAGACTTAATTGTAAGACCAGAAACCATAAAACTCCTAGAAAAAAACGGAAAAAGCTCCTTCACATGAGTCTTGGCAATAAATTTTTGGATAGGACACCTAAAGGATAAGCAACAAAATCAAAAACAAGACTACATTAAACTAAGAAATACACATCAGAAAAATATTTGATAAATATGAGCATTTTATGCCTACTCTACTGTTACATGATCTTAGAAATTCATTAGTAGGTTTGTAGTAATGAGGACACAATTTAATCAACATCTCGATATAAACAGCTGACAACTGAGAAGAAAATTGGTTGGAGATCAGAGATTAAGTCTGGAAGATTTCTGCTGGGAATACAAAGTACTCGGTTGGCTTCCTGCCCTTTTCCTGCTCCAGCAACTACCACCACACCTACTTCTTCTTACACACACACCCATCCATCCTAACTCTTTGCCTTCCCATCTCAGGAAAAGATGGACTTCTGCCCAGAAGTGATGGATTTATCATTTCCAACTACTCAAAGGCCTTGCCTATTTTTATTAATAAAACATTTCTCATAATTATTTCTTAACCATTTCTAAGAACCAGTTTAAGTGTTACCTCTTTTATGTAGAATTTTTCCCATGCCTCCAAGCCTGATCTATTTTGTGTTCTCTGCTTGCTGATGCTGATGTTTCAAAAGGTTGAGAGAAGGGCATGTAGTTATAAGGCTTCTCAGAGTGTGTTATCCTGTCCTTTTGCTGTGGGATTAGGCATGAAATTATCTATCTAATCTATTTAATCTTTCTAATCTGTCTATCACATATCTATCCATCCATCCATCATCTCCATCCTTGGGTACAAAGCACTTGCAACCAAGAAATTTCCTGCCTGATCCTATAGCAAGAGGACAGGATGATACGTTCTGAGAAGCCTTTTGCTACATTCCCTTTTCTCTGAAGCAGCAGCATTTACACACACACACACACACACACACACACACACACACACACAATCACACACACGTATATATATACACACACTCATATATGCGTATATGTGTATATATGTATATGTGTATGTATGTATATGTGTGTATGTGTATATATACATACATATATAAATTGATGGAGATGGAACACTTCCTAACTCATTCTGTGAGGCCATTACTACCCTGATACCAAAGGACACAAATACACAAGAAAACTACAAACTAATATATCCCTCATGAATATAAATGCAAAAATCCTCAACAAAATATTAGCAGGACATCAGAAGCATAGCGGAGTGAGAGACATCCCCAGATCTCTCCCCTTGAAACAAGTTGAACATCTAAAACTCAACAAAAAATACCCAACCTGTACACAAGCACGTCTAAGCCAGGGATCTGCGAATAAGAGCTACCACAGGTCAGAACTGCAGGAGTTGGGCGGTAGACTGGGAGAAACAAAGATGCTGCCTCTAGCAGTCAGAGAACCCTACAAAAGGAAGGGGAGAGGAGAAGGTGCGGTGAGTTCTCCAAACAGCCCTGCCTGAGAGAGCTGTAAGCTCCAAGTGGCCAGCAGCAGTGCCCAAACATCAGGGCAGAAAGCAGAGAAGTGGGGATGGCACAGAAACAACAGCTGATTATTATCAACCCCAGTTGCAAAACACTAGGTAGACACACAACTCCCATCCCCCAACCCAGAGGGCCCCTCCCTCCATACCCTCCAAGACCAGACACCACAGAGCCTCAGAGGAATCTGAGCAAATGCTACCAAAACTGTCACTAACATTGACAGGGACTGAGACTGAGGGTAGTGAGTATGGTTGAATATTTATAAGGGGAGAAAAAAGGCATTAAGTCTATATAATGTAGGGATCCAAGAGGCTTAGACACTATCTACTGGAAACCAAAAGAAAACACCTTCTTAGCAACAAGCTAAAGAGAGACCTTTATATAATACATCTTCTTTCTGGGAAAAAAAAGTAGATTTCACTTCTATTAATGCCCAGGCAGAGAAATAGTCCATTAAACACCATGAACAACCAAAGTAACAAGTCATCTCAGAAAGAGAGAGAAAAATCTCCAGAGAATAAGCTTAAAGACATAGAAATATGCGATTTAAATGACAGAGAATTCAGGATGGTACTTCTGAAAAAACTCAATGAGATCAAAAATAATTCATATCAACAATTCCAGGAACTGAAAAAACAACTAAATAAGCAGAATGAGTTTTTAACAAGAAGATTGAAACCCTCAAAAAAAAAAAAAAAAAACCCAAATAGAACTTCTGGAGATGAAGAACACACTGAAAGAGATGAAAAATGAAATAGCAAACTTGGGAAATAGAGTCGACCAAATGGAGGAAAGGATCAGTGATACTGAAGACAGAAATCTAGAAATAATTCAGAAGGAAGAAGAGACCTAAGAATGAAAAGTAATGAAAGAGAACTACAAGAATTAGCTGATACCATCAGGAAAGGAAACATAAGAATAATGAACAGGGATTAGAAAGCATTTTCAGACATGATAAGAATTTTCCAAATCTAAGGAATGAACTGGAGCTTGGAATTCAGGAAGTCAACAGAACACCCAATCCTCTCAACCCTTTTAAGGTTGTATTAAAATTATCGAAAATCAATGACAAAGAATTCTCAGGGGAGCCAGGAAAAAGAAGACAGTAACCTATAAAGGAAAATCCATTAGATTATCATCAGACTTCCCAGCACAAACCTTACAAGCCAGAAAGGACTGTAAACAAAATTCAAACTATTGAATATAAGGATCTTTCCAGACATACAAAAACTGTGGGAATTCTCCACTACAAGGCCTGAATTACAGGAAATACTGAAAGGGGTCAGCTCACCTAAAATGAAATGACCAAAAGAAAAAAAAAAAACAACATAACTATGAGTAGGCAACTAGCAAGCAGATAGAAGCAGAGAAATGCAGCCCTTATTAAGAATGGGCCATTATAAGCTTAAACAATAAGAAGAGATTTGCTATAGCAAGATAGTAATAAATGTTCAGCATACATAGGGACAAATTGAGACAACAGAAAAGGGGGAAGATTCAAAGATCCAAATTTGCAAAGGGGAATGGAGAGAAAGGCACATGCAGAAGAAAATGGATTATACATATATAACTATCCTTTACATATTTGTAATGGTAACCACACAACAAAGATTCAGAACTGAAGTATATAACATTAAGCAAGAAGAACCAGAGGGAAGATCCACAAAACCCAACCAAAAACGAAACAAAACAAAAAACAGCAGACACATAAGAACAAGGAAGGAATGGAAACATCAACAAACCAGAAAACAAAAGATAAAATGGCTATAAGAAGACCTATTTAAATAATCACCCTAAACATAAATGAACTGAACTCACCAATAAAAAGGCACAGAGTTGCAGAATGGATCAAAAACAAAACTCAACCATATGCTGTCTCCAGGAGACACATCTCAGCTCCAAAGACAAATACAGACTCAAAGTGAAAGGGTAGAAATGATATTTCAAACAAACGGCATTCAGAGAAAAGTGGGAGTAGCAGTACTAATATCGGATAAAATAGACTAAAGGACACTTCATAATGATAAAGGGAATCATGAACCAAGAACACATAACATTTATTAGTATCTATACTCCCAATCAGGGAGCCCCAAAATATATAAAGCAATTACTAAGAGAACTAAAGGGAGAAACAGACCAAAACACTATCGTAGTAGTAGACCTAAATACCCCATTGTCGGATATGGACAGATCATCCAAACAGAAAATAAGGAAATAACATCCTTAAATGACACATTGGACCAACTGGACATAATTGACATTTACAGAGCCTTCCATCCCAAAACATCTGCTTATACATTCTTCTCTAGTACACATGGAACATTCTCAAGGATCGACCACATACTGGGACACAGAGATAGCCTCAAATACAAGAGGGTGGAAATCATACCAACCATGTTCTCTGATCGTAATGCTTTGAAGCTGGAGATCAACTGTTAAAATAAAGCAGGGTGGGGGGAAGCAAGGAAAACCACAAATACATGGAGATTAAACAACATGCTACTGAAGAATAACAGGGTCAGAGAAGAAATAAAAAGAGAAATCAAGAGATATGTAGAAACGAATGATAATGATACTACAACATATCAAAACTTTTGGGACATGTAAAAGTGGTCATAAAAGTTCATATCATTACAGGCCTATCTCAAAAAACAAGAACAAGCCCAAATAAACAACCTAATGCTTCATCTTAAACTAGAAAAGGAAGAACAAGTGAAGCCTAAAATCAGCAGGATAGAAATAATCAAAATCAGAGCAGAAATGAAATTGAAAACAAAACAAAAAACAACACAATAGAAAAAAATAAATGCAACAAAGAGGTGGTTCTTTGAGCTTAATAAAATTGACAAACCCCTGCCTAGACTCACTAAAGAAAAAAGAGAAAAGACAAAAATAAACAAAATTAGGGATGAAAGAGGAGATATTATGACAGACACCACAGAAATACAAAGGATCACACAAGAATACTACGAAAAAGTATGTAACACCAAATTTAATAACCTAGAAGAAATGGACAAGTACTTAGAAAGATACAACCTTCCTAGGCTGAATCGAGAAATGGAAAATCTAAATAGACCGATCAGCAGTATGGAAATTGAAACAATCATGAAAAAGTTACCAAAAAAGGGGGTGGCTCCATAGTGTAATGGTTAGCACTTCTGCTTTACACACAGAAGGCCCTGGGTTCGTGCCGCAGGTGGAGCCACAGACCATACTCCGGGTGCGCCAGGCCTCACCCAGGTGCATGCCATGAGCACATGGGGTGAAGATGCCCCGCCTTCAGAGATCCAGTTCTTTAAAAAAAAAGCGGGGGGGGGGAGACAGCAACATCCATAGGTCAGGGGTGGAAGTAGGGAGTGGGGGGAGAATTAAAGAGGGGGAAAAAAAACCTACCAAAAAATAAAAGTCCTATGATAGATGACTGGATAAAGTTGTGGTACATACATACAATGGAATATTACTCAGTCATAAGAATAAATGAAATATTGCCATTTGTGACACATATGGACGAGATCATTACGCTAAGCAAAACAAGCCAGACAGAAAAAGTTGAAAACCACATGGTATCACTTATACGTGGGATATAAACCTAAATGCAACAAACGAACAGGACAAACAGAGGAGACTCATGGACATAGACAATAGACTCGTGGTTACTAGAGGGAAGGGGGAGAGCGGGGAAGATGGAAGTAGATGGGGTAAAAGGGGTCAAATACGTGGTGACAGAAAGAAATCTAACTATGGAAAGTGAACACACCATGGAGTATGTATGTGTATATATATACATATATACATATACATATATACATATACATACACATACACACACACACACACACACACCTTACAGTTAAATTGTACACCTGAAACTTGCTGGATTTTGTTAGCCAATGTCACCATAAAAAAAAAAAAAAAGCACAATGGAAAACCACTTCACATTCACTAAGAGTCTGTAATTTTAAAATGAGAGAGAAAAGAGAAAATAGGTATAGGAAATGTGGAGAAATAGGAACCCTTAGGTATTGTTGGTGGAAGTATAAAATAAATGGTGCAGCTGGTATTGAAAACAGTCTGGTAGTTGCTCAGTAAGTTAAAGAGAATTACCACATGGCCCACAACTCCACTCCTAGGTATATACCCAAAAGAACTGAAAACGAGAAGGAACTCAAACATCTGTACAGGAACATTCATAGGCACACTATTCACAACAGCCAAAAGGTAGAAACTATCCATTAATGAATGGATTAAAAAAAAAATGGCATATACATTCAATGGAATATTACTCATTCATAAGAAGGAATGAAGTACTGATACATGTTATAATGTGATGAACTTCAAAAATATGTTAAGTGAAAGAAGCCAAACACAATACCATATATTTTATGATGCCATTTATATGAAATATCCAAAAGAGTAAATCCACAGAGACAGAAAGCAAATGATGTTTGGCAATGAGGAAGAGGAGATGGGAACTGACTGCTTAAAAGATACAGATTTCCTTTGAGAGTGGTGAAATGTTTTGGAATGTAATAAAGGTGATAGTTGCAGGACATTGTGAATGTACTAAAAGCTACAGAATTATACACTTTAAAATGGTTCATTTTATGTGAATTTTAACTCATTTTAAAAAGGGGTTAAGAGGAATAAACCAAAAGCCTTCTCAGGTTAATAACAATACTTCTAGGAAATTAAAGCCAGAATAGAAGAGAAAGAAGATTAACACCAAGTGAACTACTGAAAATCCCTGTAGAGATCGCCACTGCTAGTCCTTCTGCAGTCTCATACATTTTACATATTGCCATCCCCAGTGGCAACAGGGCCAGTGGTTACTTAAGGAAGCTTTAGCCATCTTCATAATCTGCTACCTCTTCTCCATTTTTTGATATAACTGATGTTTTTTCAATATTATTTATGGTGCTTTGAGGAGTTAATGAAGCCCAATCAACTAGCCTTCCCAAATCCCTTTTATATATAAATTCAATTCTGGCACTACATTATTCTATATAAATAACAGCAATAATCATTAATTCCTCATCTTAAAAACCAAAAGCCCTTTACTTACAGAATGATGTCTAGATAGCAAAGCCCATAATTTGTAGTCCTCTTAAACCTGATCCCATCCTACCATTCCACCCTTGTTTCCCATTATTTAACTTCATTGACCCTACTATTCATTTTTTTCCAAAAATGCTTCATGGTTTTTTTTCTTCATGTATTTCCCTCTGCCTGGAAAACACTTTTCTCCATTCTTCAACTCTAATCCTATTTAACCCTCAATACCTAGTTGATTACTACCTTACCAAAAATTCTTTGAAAAAAATCCCCATAGCACTTTATCTGAATTTCTCTTATGGTAATTATTTTCTACCTTGGATTAAAACGTATCTCAGAGCCTCAGTCCCATATCTTTAAAACAAATATGAAAAATATAAGACATTTCTCTGTTCTCTGACAATGCTTATTCTTTTGCACCTCTGTGCTTTTACATGTATCAAATCTATCACTAATCTCTATACCTGCCCCCATATTTTTTCACCTCTGGTGTCTGTAAAATAGACCTGTTACTTCAAATTATGCTATACTCTGAATTATTCTAGCAATCACAATAGCCTCAAAATGGATATGCTTTGATAGTGAATTCTGATGGAAATAGAGATTATACATGTAATCATCAAAAATGCTATATAGAGTATATATGCCAGATGAGGATAGAGAAAAATCTTTAGTTTCCTTGTGACTTTGAAACTGAGATGTCTATTTTTATAGAAAAATCATTAGGTATTTATCTGCTGACATAGGAAGATAAAGAGCTTCAAAATATACTGTCAAGTAAAAAAGTAACTTGAAAAACATTCCTATAACCATGTGTATGTATGCACATGTACGTATGCACACCCACACACACTGAATACATAGCAAATTTAATGATTACAATTGGGGAGAAGACTGAAAGTTGTAGTAGGGAGAAATTAAGGAGAACTTAAACATTTTTTTTATAGTTACCTTGTTTAAATCTTTTACAAGTATCTATTCAAGTTTTACTCGGCCTTTACTACAACAAAAAAACAACACTGAATGGAACGCATTACTATGACTCAGTTTATCCAGGTCAGACATGAAACTCATTAGCACCGCCTGCTAATAAAAAACAAACAAACAAACAAAAAAACCACAGTTCTTATGTGCAGTTCTACATTAGTACCCACTATAATCTTGTGAGGATAAGTAGGACAGAAATTGACCCTCAGAAAAGCTGGGCCTCAGAGTTAGAAAAGGCTTCATGAAGGCTTTCAAAAGCTTTATTAAAGAGTAAAACTGAGAGTCTTTGGATTTGAAATTCTGGGCTCTTTTTACTATACCACACTAAGTAACAGAGTCATGTGGCTTACAAGGTAATTTACCCACTACCCTTTATTGTCGGAGCTTCTAAGGATTAAAAGCTCCAAGGACTCACTGGTTAAAACCTGTCTGGATACCATTATACCAGAAATATAACAGGACCTAACATTATTATCATTTTTCCATTTCTATTAAGCTAATCATGTGTATCCCAATGGATCAACCAGGCAAGAAAATCCACTGTGTGTTTGGGGGACCCAGTAAATAACACCTCATTTACCCAAATTCAGAACAAATAAAGGGTAAAAAGAGCACAAAAATACCTTTATTACTGATAAAGGCTCTGGAGGACAACATTTAAGTATAGATTTATTAATACTGAATCCCTGAATGAAACAAACTTTACCACCCAGTCACTGGAAATCCTGGAAAACCAAGGCCATACCCTCTGATGCCAAAATCGCAGAGCAAACTCTCCACATGCAGGCTGGCTCCCAATGAAAATAAAAAGATGGGATTGAGCTAGTAGGCATACTCAAGTTTCTCTCCCAAAAGCACCCAGGTTAAGTGCAGGGGCAAAGAGAACTATGCTGCAGGACACTTTAAAAGAAAGACTAAATGTTCTCCCTATCGCAATCTTTCCTGGATTAATTTTCGCAAACAATAAGACTAATGGTTACCATACACCAATGGTTCTTAAAGAGTGGTCCAAGGGTCTCTTGAGGGTCCCTGAAATACTCTGGGCTCTGAAAATTCAAAAATACTACTAAGGTATTATTTGCCATTTTCACTCATGGTACAAATACAATGGTAGTAAAACTGTTGATACCTTAGCATGAATCAAGGTAGCAGCATCAAGTATACTAGCAGCCATCTCTGTCACATCCTCTCAGTAAGAAAACTGCCACTAGCATATAAGAATATTCTTGATGAAACAGTAAAATTATTTTTATTAAATCTGGCCCTTGGGTAAACATCGTTTTTATGTGACAAAATAAGAGTACATGTGAAGTGCTTACACTACACACAAAAGCACAATGATTGTTTAGAAGAAAAGCATTTGTGTGATTGCACTGCAAGCTGAAACAGTTGCTTTTTTCATGGAATAGAATTTTTACTTAAAAGAATAACCGACCAAAAATACTGGCAGATACTTATATGGATGTACAATACAGCATAATGAATATAGTCAATAACATTGTAAAAACTGTATGGTGCCAAGTGGATACTAGACTTATTGGCGGGGGGCGGGGCATAGGGAGTCACTTCATAAGTTATATAAGTCTAACAACTATGCTGCACACCTGAAACTAATATACTACTGAAGGTCACCTATGACTGAAAAATAAAATTTTTTAACAGAAAAAAATACTGACAGACAAGTATTTGGCAGTTATTCTCTCAAAGTGAGTCTGAGGAAACAATTGTTTGTAGCTAATAATAAAAATCAAACTATTCAGCAAAAATTATAATTTAGAAACTTGTATCCACCACTGTGAGTTTGAGAGCCTCCCAATACCTAGACTTGCCCTAAAGATACAGATGGTGAGAACAAATGTAATTTTTTGATACTGCGTAATGGAATAAGCCAACATTTGGGAGATCTGCATAATTCAGTAAACAAATATTTTCCAAATGACCAATGCATGATGACACAAGATTATGCATGGGTTAATGATCCATTCCAAGTGTACCATTGGCTTTTAATATAACAGAATACAAAGATCACTGAACAGGAAAAAAGATCAGTGCTTGCCAGGGGTTAGCTGGGAGGGAGAAATTAACAGGTGGAGCGCAGAGAATTTTTAGGGCAGTGAAACTATTCTCTATATGACAGTGGTGGATACATGTCATATATCTGTCAAAACCCATACAATATATAACACCAAGAGTGAACCCTAATGTAAACTATCGACACTGAGTGATAATGATGTGTCAATGTAGATTCACCAGTTTTAACAATTTTACTGTTCTGTAACAGATGTTGACAATGGGGTAGGTTGTGCATGTGTACTGACAGTACATGGGAACTTTCTGTACTTTCTGCTCAATTTTGTGGTGACCCTAAAATTACACTAAAAAATAAAATATAAATTTTTGTTTTTAAAAAGATCACTAATATTATTTTAGATTCTACATTCCAACTATCTTTAAGGAACTACCACATGTCAAGTTTTGGTGCAGCATCAAAAAAAGAATATTCACCATTATCTGAAAAAAAATTTCTTCCTTTTCCAAATCCATACTCTAAGAATAGCTACTATGTACTAATGAGTTTATTTTGTATTGAGTAGGTGATACATTCATCCTATTTGTTCAACATAATGAATACTTGTTATGACACTGATTATCATCATTAGGAGGGCAGAAATGATAAGAACTCAAACCCTACTCTCTTATCTAGGTACACGGAATTCAGTAAATGGATAAAATACTAATTACATTACCATTTACTTCTATTTTAAGCAATATTTTTAGTGAATGCAAAAAATTAGTTCTTGCATATTATTAAAACTGACTAGCTGAATAAGACCAAATAGATGAACTCTCAAATAAACAGAACTCAAAAGTTGTAGATGGATGGCAGCCCACGCGATTTAAAAAACTATTAATACAGCTTAATAGGACAATTGTTCTAAAAAGCACAAGCTAAGGAGTCAAGTATATCCACGTTCAAATTTTACTTTGTAGTTGTTGAAAGGAATAGGGCTAATATGCTCTGAAGTTTCTAGCACCTTGTATGAGTTTGCTAGGGCTGCCATAACAAAGTACCAGGCTGTGGCTTCAACAACAGAAATTTATTTTCTCACAGTTCTGGTAGCTAGAAGAACAAGATCAAGATTTTGGAAGATTTGGTCTCTTCTGAGGCTTCTCACCTTGGCTTGTTCATGGCCATCTTCTTTCGCTTTCTTCACATGGTCCTCTGAGTGTCTATATCCAAATCTCTTCTTGTAACAGCAATTTAGATTGGATTAGGACTCATACAATCTCATTTTACCTTAATTATCTCTTTAAAGGCCCTATCTCCAAATACAGTTACATTCTGAGGTACTAAGGATGAGGGCTTTGACATATGAATTTTGTAGAGACACAATTCTGCCCATAACACATCTTTAAACAGTTTAAAGAATCTGGCACTCTACCTGGCACACGGTGGATCCTCAATATATTGTAGCTATTACTAAGCAAAAAGAGAAAAGAGGGAACAGTTTCTTAAAGGATTTAATTCCCTCTTAACATTCCTTCTGTAATGGTAAGAAACTTTCCCTCACTGACATCAGGTCTTGCATCTAGATGTATGTGTTGTGGACTTAAATAAATAAATCAGTACATCAAGAGGGAAATAAAAGCAAGAGAAGAGACTGAAGGATAAATTTTTATTCTTCCTAGTGTATTTTCTATTTAAAAGGATCTAAAGAAGTTGTGGGGTGAGAACACCTACTTTCTACTTGGTCTCAGAAGTCTGCCAAAGACCCAGATCTATGAAAGGTCAAACTAAGATTGGGTTCCAAAAGGAGATACTTACTACTGCCTGTATTCCACCTCTTCATCCCATCAACACCTATGCAAAAAAGCAATTATGCTATTTTTTGAAAATCCACTGCAGATTTACTTAGCTTTATTTATGAGTTTTTTGATATGGATTTTAAATTCAAATTACATCTGTAACATACAAAGCAACTAGACAAATGTTATCTAAAGGAATTCTCATGTTACTATTAAAAAACATTTAACTTCGGGTTGTGAAAAGACAATGTAATATACATATGACGTATTATTGAAGTGTACACTTGAACCTATTTGATTTTATTAACGAATGTTACCCCAATAATTTTAATTAAAAATCTTAGTAATTTGTTTCAATAGTCTAATTTTTATCTAATAGCTAGCACTTGAATGCTTATGATGCGCAGGTACTATGCTTTATGTATGTTATCTCATTTAACCCTTATAATCCTATAAAGACATATTAAAATTATTTTTTAAATCAAGAAAAAAAAATTGATGATGTAGTCTTTTTAAAGAACTTTATTAAGAGGTTTCTCACAAATCAGAGAAAAGCTTATTTACCAGTTAAAGGAAAACTCTTATTTTACTACACAAGTGAAAAACACCAAAGAAAATCTGACACCATAACTGATTAACTCCAGAGTTCCTAGTTTCCAGTTTTTAAACTATACTATAAGGTAGTACTCAAAGCTTTCAGAAAGAATACCAAATTCAGTCACTCCTAAAATTATACATAATAGCACTGAGACTACTTCTTTCATTTCTATGTTCACACGTCCACAAAACAGCCCATCAAACATAAATCTTCCCTTTCATATAAACAGAGTTTAAGATTAAATATAATATACAATACTAACTACTTTTTGCAACAACATTACTAGTACCAAAGTAGGGTAGAACACATGTTACTAATTAAAGAACCAATAATTCCTTTTTTACTTTAGATGGCGTCAAATGTTCAACAACATTTTAAAGATTTTTACATAAAGGCTAACATACAAACTATTTTTTTATGAGAGAAATGTACGAACAGTACCCTTAATTATACCCCTGCAAATAGGGCATTTTCTTAGAGAAGGGGCACATTCCTGGCATACTACCAGATGACCACAAGGAATGAATACAATAGAAACTTCTTTGTCCATACACACTTTACAAGTTCTTTCTTCTTGCAATCTCCTCAATTGTTCTTCTAGTGATAAACCTAGTAACAACAACAAAACTTTTGTGAAACTGTTTCTACTTTACCTCCCATTAAAAAAATAATAATACAGGTAATATTTCACATTGGTCTTAAGTCTTTTTGTTTTACCTGAAACATCTTCTGTTGGAATATACTTCATATTCTTTTCCACTGAGGAAAGATAAACATACAAAAAGCATCACTTTACCAAATACAACACTGCTTAACCCACTACCTATCTTGTTTTATCTACTATCTATTGAACAACAAAGATTCTAGGCATATATTATCAGAAAATAGTTAGCCATACTACTTGGGCAATAAAGTATTTTAGAACATGTTATAGACTATAGTTTGCTAATTGGATTTACTGTTTGTCAAATACAAAGATGAACATTATCCTAAGGATTTTAAAAAAAATTTTACCAAAAAAACTCACCAAATAAGTTCTTATATAATGTAGAGTCGATTTCTTTTAGACAGTTTTTGAAGATGTTGGCTGCAGCATTTCCTTTAACTAAAACAGTATCAATAAGTTCTCTTGCTTGTAAAGGTATCTGTGTTTTCTGTTTAATTATATCATGTTCCTGTTTATTAATTATATTGGCCTTTAAAAGATTATCCAGAATAGGAAGCACACACGTCAATTGCTGAAAGAGAGCCATTCTATTCTTCCGAATTAATGACAAATCATCTTCATTTAAAAAAAAGAAAAAAACTCCATTAGATTTTAAAGTACTCCTACTAAAAAGAGAGACAAAATTACTTGTTTGCACATTAATGTCTGTCATTCAGAAAACTTCCAGAAGACTTAGCTAAGGTATATTATACAGTGTACATGTAGGGTCTGTTTTTTGTCTCTTTTTAAAGTCAATATATTTACATGCTTAGAATCTTGCTTTTTCTTTATTCTGTTGAAAGCAAGCAGAGAATGTTAGAAGACAGTAAAAATTTCCCACCTCTGTACTTTCCTCCCATGGAATACTAACTTCTATTTGCATTATGTCACTTTACTTAAAAAATTTTTTTTTTAATTTAAGTATAACTGCTATACAATCTTGTATTCGTTAAACTAGTTTCAGCTGTATGATATAGTGATTCAACATTTTTATACCTTACAATGTGAGGCATATATGGGCAGAAGACATGAAAAGACATTTCTCCAAAGAGGACATATAGATGGCCAACCAATGTATGAAAAGATCCTCAACATCACTAATCAGGGAAATGCAAATCAAAACCACAATGACATACCACCTCACACCTATCAAAATGACTATTATCAACAACTTAACAAAGAACATGTGTTGGTGAGAATGTAGAGAAAAGGGAATCCTTGTGTACTGTCTGTCTGTGGGACTGCGAACTGGTATAGCCCCTATGGAAAACAGTATGGAGAGTCCTCAAAAAACTAAAAATAGATGTACCATTTCTGAATATTCATTCAAAGAGAATGAAAACCTAATTCAAAAAGATACATATCACTTTACTTTTATAAGCACTTCTTACGTAAACTGTCTTATTTGATATAAAGATCCTGTCAATTAGACAAGGTAGGTATGACTGCTTCTCATTTTTAAATAGGGAGAAAAAGACTCAAAAAAGAATGAGTAACCTGTTCAAGGTCACAGGAACTATAAGTTGAAGAACCAATTCTCCTAGTGTTCTTTTCAACTCCATGCTTATGAAGCAGTACAGTAATCCTCTGTTTCAGTTACCCACAGTCTGAAAATAGTAAACGAAAAATTCAAGAAATAAACAATTCATAAGTTTTAAATTGAGCACCATCCTGAGTGGGGGGATGAAATCTCACTCTGTTCCAGCTGTGATGTGAATCATCCCTTTGTCCAGTATATGTATGCTATATTATGCTACCCACACATTAGTCACTAGGTTATCAGATCAACTGTCACAGAATTGTAGTGCTGTGTTCAAGTAACCCTTATTTTACTTGATAATGGCCCCAAAGCATTCACATAACTTTTATTATAGTATATTATTATAATTGTTTTATTATTTAATGTTATTAATCTCTTACTGTGCCTAATTTATAAATTAAACTTTAACATAGGTATTAATATATAGGAAAAAACATAGTACATATGGGTTCAGCACTATCTGCAGCTTCAGGCATCCACTGGGGTTCTTGGAATGTATACCCCATGGATAAGGAGGGACTACCGTACTGCAGTGTTAGAGTCTAAGCTATAAAGTCAGGACAGATTGAGATCCCCATGGGGGTCTAGCCACTTACTAGCTGTGTGCCTAACTTCCAGATACCTTAGTTACTTCATCTATAAAATAGAGATAATAACAGTATCTCCCTCAAAAGGTTGTGAGGATTAAATAAGTATTTGGCATAATATCTAGTACACAACTACCAATATTATTTTGGTACTAATATTAATGGTATTATTATTATTAATGGCTAGGTTTATACCAATTAAAAAAACAAACTGTATATGAATCAAGCCTAATCTTTTTTTAAAAGCAAATGTTTTCTCCTTTAACCTCAAATCACATCAAATCCATAGTTAAATTTCCTATATTTATGGAACATAGGCATGGATTCCCAAGGTATTTTTCAGAAACTTCCTTCTTTTGGTTGTCCCAATCTCTATTATATTTAATTGCCTGTTTTCGGCCTTAAAAAAAAATCTTTACATTTATAAATTTAATGAGAACTAAGTTGTGAAAAGTGAAATCTATTTTCCTTCCCCTTTTACTTCTTTCTAGAAGTGAAATGCTCTATTCAACTCAAAACTATGAAATTCCCTTCTCTGATCACAACTTATCCTTTTACCTTAATAACTGACCTCAGTAACAAATCTGTTATCCGCCTTTTTAAATATTAACATGTCATTCCCAATTCCAATGTTAAGAGCCGTCTCCCAGCTTCGTTTACTTCCAATCCTAGTCTAGATACCAGTCAGGCATTTCAATGATCTTTTATTAGCACCCCAAACTCTTCCCTATTCCTTCTTTGACCTTGTCTATTGAGAAATCCATAATTTCAAATCCATAATTCAAGATTATTCTCTGAGCCTCACGAAGACAGTAACAAAACAATGGTGACTAGATTACAGTGAGTTCATTTAACCTGTGTTTTAGTACTGCTTAACAAGCCTTAAGTTTTCACTCTGCTCAGGGCCTTTCTTTCACTAAGCCCCTCTCACTTCCCAAATCAATCTATTTAGCAAAAATTTTTGATGTGCCAGGCACTGTGCTAAACTGTTTTATTTGAAACATCTCATTTAATTCCATGCAATTTGCACTATTATTATTATCCCCTTTTTAAAGATGAGAAAGCTGAAGTCTGGTTAAATAAACTGCCAACCTGGTAACTGAGAGAGCCAGGATTTAAAGACAAATCTGTCTCAATTTTGAAGTCAGGTTTTAAATATTTTGCTACATGGCCACACAGTAAGGTTCCCTTAAACTAATCCTATTAATACTTTAACAGAGAAAGTATCTTCCAATTCAAATACTCCAATTTATACTGTATATGCAACCTTAACCTCTGCCGGCTCTTTATCTCTATCTTTCACATAGCAGTCTCCACAGCTAGTCTACAAGCTGAGAGCAAGCACCATGATTAGCACAGTTTTTGGCACAAGTGTTTATGCTCAATAAATATTTGTCGAAGGAATGATTACTCAAAAGACTTGTTTTGGGAAATCTGAGACTTAAAATAATCGAGATGAAAACCAAAATCAGTTCCCTATCCTTGGGTTAGCAGGGGCTTTTTATCAAGCCCTAGGATTTCATCATCAGTTCTATTTTTTGTTTCAGGATCGCTTACAAGGATTAGAGAGTCAAATACCATATTAGGAATATGATTTGAAGAAACTTAAAGAGAAATAAGATCTGCATTCGACTTTAAAATCTTGCTTTTTCAGAACTTAAATTTGTCTTAAAAAATAATTATAGCTCAAAAAAAGGGTTATGCTAAAATCCTCTGATTAACATATATCAGGGAACATTAGTGGAAAATAAACATAGAAAAAAGCTGTAGTCAATGGTTTTCAAGTAGGGTGGTCCACTGCCCACAGTGAACAAGAGCACGTGCAGTTTGGAAATGACTGGAGACTACCAGGAGTTAGTGGACAGACAAGGATGCTAACTGTCCTGCAACATATAAGACAGTCCTATGAGCCTCACTGAGAAATAATGCAGTTGACTAACATTCCCAAATACCTGATGCCATTTCTTCAGTTTGTCTCTCCTTCTCCTCTTGCCTTTTTTCATCTTCAGCATTAAGAAGTGCTGACACAATATCATTAACTGTTTTGTAATTCTCTCCAGTTGTTAGGATTTTACTCTGAACTGTCTGTTTTACCAGGCTTCTACTGAAGCCCATTTCCAAGGCTGCTTTAACCACAGGTGTATTCATCATGACTGCATCTTCTGAAGAACTTTCTCCAGGTCCAAAATGAACAACTAGTCGAAAACACATGTAACAATGTTAAATTCCGCAAATATAAAAATATGTGGAAAAATAATGACTATGACACAGTCTTTACTCTCATGCTGCTTATATATCCTGGTAAGGGAGATGAGCGAGATTCACCAACTACCTGTAACCCCAACAAAAGTTTGAACTTGATCAGGATCAAATTGGGGTTTAATAATATGCTATACTTTTTTAAAACACCATTTCCAAAGCTATATTCCAGAGCTGCTAATGAAAAAGTAGGGATGGAGCTTAGGAATCTGTACCTTTTAAATGATTCTGATGTAAAGTTATTTTAGAAACCAATATGCTACACAATTTACAAGAAATTAACTTACTTAAGCCAGGAAAGTGAGGGGAAATCAACAAAGACTTTATGGAAAAGGTGGCATTAGTGCTTTGACTTGAAGATGGACAGGATCTAAAGAAATGAAAGATGAAGCAGCAAGAGTAACAGAGACGGGAAGTACAGTAAAATAGAAGGCTGGTTCACTTTAAAGAAGTAAACAATATGATTACAGATTGCGACAGATGCTCTCAAGTATAAGGTTATTAAAACAAACTAGGGGGCAAGAAGACAATTTAGATATGGTGATCATGGAAGCATTTTCTGGTAAGAGGGTCAATAATAGCCAATATGGCACTCTGTGAAAATTACAAAAAGACATCATTCTTCAAAACACTTTACTGCCATCTGCTGGAAAACTTATAATAAACATATAAATATGCAATGGCTACAAAGTGTATGTACTGTGCTCCCTTGCTCAAATGTATGTGGGAACCCTATCTCAAGAAATGATACTAGAACAAATACTTGAGTGATAAAAAGGAATGAGCTATGGGAATATCTAAAAGAAGTCTTCCAGGCAAAGAAAACAGCAAGTGTAAAACCTTAAGAGTAAAGCTTGATATATTCAGGAAACAGAAGGTGATGAAAGTGAGAGAGGAAGGTGATGCCCACATCATACAGAGCCTTGAGAAAAGTTTATATTTTATTCTAAGTTTGCCAAACTATTCTAGGAGGGTTTTAAGCAGGTGACTAATAAAACCTGACTTCTTTTTCATAAGATGATTCTAACAGCTTGGTAACAAACTTTAATAAGTTAAAATGGAATCAGGGAGACCTGTTAGAATACTATAACATAAGGTGATTGCAAGTTGGATTAGGTTGGTAGAAGTGGAAAAGGAGAAAAGTGGTAAAATTTGGGGCATATTAGAGAGATGAAAGGCTTTCCAATAGATTAAATATACAAAGTAAAGAGAGGAATCAGGAATAATGCCTAACTTTAGTCAACTTTTGACATTAGCAAGTGGGTACCATTAACTGAGATGGGGAAGACCAGAGAAGGAGCAAATCTGAGGGATAAAGGACAGGGAGAAAATGTTTGCTTTGGTCATATGAACTCTGACACAATCATTATAACCAAGTAGAAACTTAAACAGGTAGTTGGACGAGCCAGCTTGGATCTCAGAAAATGGAGAAATAAACCTGGGCTGGGCACTGAGAGGTATTACATCATTTAGAGGTTTGAAAAAGGAGTAGTCACCAAATGAGACTATTCATAATCAACCAGGGAAATAGGGAAAAACCAAGAGTGTGGTGTCTGGGAAGCCAAGAAAAGATGTCTTAAGAAGAAATAAAGGAGAATGACGTCAGCAAGACTGCCAAATAAGATCTTTCCTGTTCATATATCCCATCAAAAACAATTTGGAATCCATCCACGGACAAAGTGCCTTTGTGGGAGCTTTGAGATCCAGCAAGAAGATATGAAACCTCAATGCAATCCAAGACCAAGGAGAGCTGTCTTAAGACAAGCCAGTAACCAAGCAGCTGACTCACTGACCATGATCCTGCCTACAGACTCAGAAACAACTCCATACCCCTCAGGTCTTGGCTATAATCCCATTTAACTTAGTCTTGTCACCAATACCACACACAAAGAGAATGAAGAGGAGCCAGGCCCACCCTGCTCTGGGTAAAAGGCATATAGACCTCAGTACTGGCTGTGGACACTGAAGTTGCCTATGAACTGGATCCAGTCATAGTCCAAGAGCCACTGGAGGTAAACCCACCAGACTGATCCGACCCATCCCAGCTGCAGTACACTGTCCTGCTGGCACAGGCACCCAACAAGTGACACTCCCAATAGCACCCAGAGGTCCTAAAATAGTCCTATACTCAGCTCCAGTCCCTCTCAGCCCCAGTCTACAGCAGTACTGCTAGCCCAGGGACCCGGTGGGAGACATTTGTGTCTATACCTCAGGAGATTCTAAAACAACTTCAGTCTTCCTAACCACAGTTAGGGAGCATTCCAATCCACCGAAGGACCTCACAGGAGTCATAGGTCTGCAAGACCTCAATTTGGCTATAGAACCGGAAACAGCTCTGGGGCTCAGTTCCAGCCCCTCTCAGTCATGGTCCAGAGTCCATCCTGCCCATGAAGGGACACATCCAGTATCCAGACAAGAGCCCTCCCAGGGACCTGGATGGAACCACATTCATCTGCATATCTGGCAATAGGTCCACTGTCTGGAGCCCAACTGTGGACATTGAAGCAGACCACTATCCCAACAATAGCCTACTGAACAATGTACTGGAGGCAGTCCCATCCACCAAGGGACCAGACATGATCCACACCAGTCCAAACTCTTGGTAACAAGCCCACCATGGATCCCACCACCGACCCGGCAATAGCGCCTTGTAACAGCTTCAACCAAGCATGACTGTAATTCCAGAAGTAATTGTCAGCCAGGGGACCCTACAGAAGAAGGGCTTTACCTACCAAAACCAGTTTGTAAAGAACAGAAGAGATGCATGCTCCTTCACATGCTGAGACAGCAAGGCAAGGCGACATGTATCATGCAAATCAGGCAAGTATGACCCACCAAAGGAAACTAATAATGTTCTAGTAACCAACCCAAGAAATGGAGAGCTATGATTTGTCTGACAACTGACTTGCCTGACAACAAAAATAATCATCTTAAAGAAACTCAATGAAATTCAAGAGAACAATAGATAACTAAACGAAATGAGGAAAACATGAACAAAATTATAAGTTTAATAATGAAATAGAAACCATAAAAAAGAACCAAACAGAAATCCTGAAGCTTGAAGAATACAATGACAGAACTGAAAAATTCAATAGAAAGATTCAATAACAGACTTGGTCATGCAGAAGAAAGAATCAGAGAACTCGAAGGCAGAGCATTTAAAATTAGCCAGTTATAGTAACAAAAAGAAAAGAGAATGAAAAGAGTGAAGAAAGCCTATGCAATGATGAAACACTATCAAATAAATGAACACTCACATCATGGGAGTCCCAAAAGAAGAGAGTATGAAATGGGTAGAAAGTAAAAAAAATAATAATTTTTTTAAAAAGAAGGAAAACTTCCCAAATCATAGATATCCAGGAACAATAAGCTCAAAAAACCCCAAGTAAGATCAACCCCAGGATTACTCCAAGGCACATAATTAAAATGTTAATAGTCAAAGATAAAGAAGTTTGAAAGAAGCAAGAGAAAAACAACTTGTCACAAATAGGGAACGCCCGAAGACTATCATCAGATTTCTCTGCAGAAAACCTACAGGACAGAAGAGACTGACTTGATATGTCAAAGTGCTAAAAGATAAAAACCCACCAAGAATATTGCAAAACTGTCCTTCAGAAGTGAAAGAGAAATAAAGACATTCCAGACAGACAAAAGTTGAGGGAGTCCATCAATACTAGACTTGCCTTACAAAAACTGCTAGAGATTTTTTTCAAGTTGAAATGAAGGGATGCTAAGTAACAGCATGAAACATATAAAAGTATAAAACTTACTGGTAAAGGTAAATACATAGTCAAAATAAGAACGCCTTATGGTGTAAATCACTTTTATCTCTAGTACAAATATTAAAAGACAACAATAACTATAACTACAATAATTTGCTAATGCATGAATATGAAAAGATGTAACAAATAACATCCATATTGTAAAATGTGGAGTAAAGAGAAGTGAACATGTAATTATTCTATATGATTGAAGGTAAACTGTTATCAGCTTAATATAAACTGTTATACTTTTAAGATATTTTATGTAAGTCTCATGGTAAACACAAAGAAAAATTTATCAGAAAGGAAGACAGCAAAAAAAGAACACAGAAATTTTAAAAAGTCAGAAAACAAAATCGTAACAGTAAGTCCTTAATTATCAATAATTAGTTTAAATGTAAACAGACTAAATTCTCCAATGAAAAGACAGAGAATGGCTGACTGGATTAAAAACAAAAACAAATCAAGATCCAGCATTATGCTGCCTTTAAGAAACTCACTTTAGCTTTAAGAACACAGAATGTGAAGGTATAGAAAAGGATATTCATGAATATAATACTCAAAAGAGATGAGTGGCTATACTTACATCAACTAAAGTAGACTTTCAGTCAAAATCAGTGACAAGACAAAGAAGTTAACTACAGAGTGATAAAGGGGTCCATTCATCAACAAGACATAACAATTCTAAATATATATGCACCAAACGCTGGGGAAACCCAAATATAGAAAGCAAATACTAACAGAACTAAAGAGAGACATAAGAGAGCAATAATAGACTTCAATATTCTACTTTCCACACTGGATAGGTCATCCAGAGAAAATATTGACAAAGAAACAGTGGGCCTGAATAACACTATATGTCAAATGGCCCTAAGAGACATACATAGACTATTCCATCCAACAGCACCAGAAAACATATTCTTCTCAAACTCTCAAGGAACATCTTCAAGACAGATAACACATCAGGTCAGAAAAGAATCTTTAACAAGTTCAAGAATACTGAAATTCTATCGAGTATCTTTTCCAACCACAATGAGATAAAATTAGAAATCAACAACAGGAAGAAAACTGAAAAAATCACAAACAGAAAAATTAAACAACACACTCCCCAATAACCAATGGATCAAAGAAGTCAAAGGGAAATCAGAAAATAATTTGAAACAAACAAAAACAATATACCAAAACTTAGAGGATGAAGCAAAAGCAAATTCTAAGAGGGAAGCTTATAGCAATAAATGCCTACATTAAGAAAAAAGGTCTCAAATAAACAATCTAACCCTAAACCTCAAAAAATTAGAAAAAGAAACTAAGGCCTAGTTAGCATAAGGAAAGAAATAATGTTAGAGCAGAAATAATATAGAAACTATAAAGAAAATAGGGGAAAAAATGAAACTAAAGAGTTAGTTTTTTGAAAAGATAAACAAAATCAAACCTCTAGTTAGACTAATCTAGAGAGAACTCAAATTATAAGTGAAAGAAGAGATATTACAAATGACATACCAGAAATGCAAAGGATCATAAGAGACTATTATGAACTAATGCTAACAAATTGGTTAGTATAAATTAAATGGACAAATTTCTAGAAACATACAACTTATCAAGATTGAATCATAAAGAAATAGAATATGTGAACTGACCAATAACAACTAAGACGATTGAAACAATAATCAAAAACCTTCCAACAAAGAAAGCTCAGGACCAGATGGTTTTACTGGTGAATTCTACCAATGATTTTAAAAAGAATTAACTCTAATGCTTTTCAAACTCTTCCAAAAAACTGAAGAGGAGGGAAAATACCAAACTTATTTATGAGGCTAGCATTACCCTGATAAGGACATTAAATGAAGGAAAACTACAGGCCAATATCCTTATGAATATGGATGCAAAAATTCTTAAGAAAATATTAACAACTGAATTCAATAGCAAGCACATTAAAAGAATCATACATATAATCAAGTTGGATTTATCCTAGGATGCAAGGATGGGTCAACATATGCGAATCCATAAACATGCTAAACCACATTTACAGAATGAAGAATAAAAACCATATGATCCTCTCAATAGATTAAGAAGAAGCATTTGAGAAAATTTGACCCCTTTCATGATAAAAGCTCTCAACAAATTGGGTATGGAAGGAACATTCCTCGCCATAATAAAATCCATACATGACAAACCCATGGGTAACAGCATACTGAATAGTGAAAAGCTGAAAGCTTTTCCTCTAAGATCAGAAATAAGACAAGGGTACCCACTCTCATCACATTTATTCAACATACTACTTGAAGTCCTAGCCAGAGCAATTAGAAATAAAGGCATCCAAGAAAGAAAGGAAGAACTATAATTGCCTCTGGTGGCTGATGACGTGATTATATATATAAAGAACACCCTAACAACTCCACCAAAAAAACTATTAGAACGAATTCAGTAAAAAAAAAATCAAAATACAAATATCACTTATACTTCTACACATTAACAATGAAATACCTGAAAGAAGAACCATCCCATTTACAACAGCATAAAAGAGTAAAATATAATTAATTACATATCAATTAAAAAACATAATACTTAAGATGTCCCATGTTCATAGATCAAAAGAATATTGTTAAACTATCCATACTGCCAAAACCAGGTAGAGATTCAATGCAAACCCCATCAAAATTCCTATGGTACTTTTTCACAGAAATAGAAAAAATAATTCTAAAATTCATATGGAACTACAAAAGACCCCAAATAGTCAAAGCAAGATTCAGGAAAAAAACAAAGCTGGAAGCATCACACGTCCTGATTTTAAACTGTATTACAAAGCTACAGTAATCAAAGCAGTATGGTAATGCATGAAAACAAACACACAGAACAAGGGAACAGAAAAGAGCCCAGAAATAAATTCATATACATAAGGAAAACTAATACATGACAAGGGAGACAAGAATACTCAGTGGGTAAAAGAGAGTTTTTTCAATAAATGGTACTGGGAAAACTGATATTCACAGAGAAAAATGAAAATAGACTATCTTACAACATTCATAAAAATTAACTCTAAATGGATTAAAGACTTACATTTTGAACTTGAAACCATAAAACTCCTAGAAGAAAACAGAAAGGAAAAGCTCCTTGACATTGGCCTTGGCTATGATTATTTGAATATAACACCAAAAGCACCAGCAACAAATGCAAAGATCAACAAGTCAGACTACATCAAATTAAAAAGCTTCAGCAACAAATGCAAAGATCAACAAGTCAGACTACATCAAATTAAAAAGCTTCAGCACAGCAAAAGAAACCATCGACAAACTGAAGAGGCAATCTACAAAATGGAAGAAAATATTTACAAACTATGTATCAGATAAGGGGTTAATATCCAAAAATATATAAGAAACTCATACAACTCAATAGCAAAAAAACCAAACCACCCAATTAGAAAATAGGCAGAGGACCTGAAGAGGCATTTCTCTAAAGATATATAAATGGTCAATAGGTACATAAAAAGATGCTCAATATCACTAATCACTAGGAAATGCAAATCAAAACTACAATGAGATATCATCTCACACCTTTAGAATGGCTATTATCAGAAAAAGACTAGAGATAAGTGTTGGCAATGCTGTGGAGTAAAGGGTACCCTTGTGCAATGATGGTGGGAATGTAAATTGGAGCAGCCATTACGTAAAAAAGTGTGAAGGGTTTGTTCCCAGCTTTTCGCACCAAAAAAAAAAAAAGTGTGGAGGTTGCACAAAAAATTAAAAATAGAACCATATGATCCAGCAATACTTCTGTGTAAATATTTAAAGGAAAATAAATTACTATCTTGAAGAGATATCTGCACCCCAATATTCACTGCAGCATTATTCATAGTAGCCAATACATGGAAACAACCTCTAAGAGTCCATCAATAGACGAATGGATAAAAAAAAAATTTGACTAAATGTACACATACACACAGTGGAATATTATTTACCCATAAGGAGGAAATCCTGCCACTATGATGAAATGGATGGACCTTATAAAAGAAATAAGTTATAAGTTCTGCAGATCTAACATACAGCACAGTGACTATAATAATACTGTATTGAATACTCTGAAGTTACTACAAGAATTTTAAATGTTCTCACCACAAAAAAAAATTATGTGAGGTGACGGATATATCAACTAACCTTAATATGGTAATTATGCTGCAGTGTGTATCAAATTATGCCAGTGTATATCTTAAACTTACACACTGTTATATCTCAATAAAGCTGGGGGGAGGATGAAACATTCAACTCTTTCAAATGCAGATAACCGGTTAAGTAGTGGATTTGCTAAGATGGTGGTTCTCCGCGACTGACAGAATAGTTTTTTTTTTAATCTTTTTTTTATTATGATGACATTGGTTGACAAAAACAAGAATAGTTTTTAATAGAACAAGTTAAAGGAAGAATGGAAGATGAAGAAGAAAGTATGCACAAATAAATCTCTCTAGGTTTTTTGTTGTAAAAGGAAGCAGAGAAATGAGATACCTGTCAGATGGCAACATAAATTTATGGAAATGTTTTGTTAGGATTGGCAATAGTATATGTTTGTATGCTAAAATAAATGATTCAAGACTAACTTAAAGATCCATGATGTAAGAAAGGGTAGACTACTGCCAAAGCAAAGTTCTTAAGTTGACACTAGGGGATGAGATTCAGAGGAAAGAGGACAAGTGGAAGAGTGAACTTAGTAAGGGCAAGGACAATGCAGTCTTCATAAAAGAACTGAAAACAGAGTATAAGGGTACATTACATAGACTCGTGGTTTTGCTGGTGAGAAGATTAAGTAGTTCTCTTCTGATTCTTTTTATTTTTCTCAGTGAAATAAGGTTATGAGCTAAGACTAAGGTAAGAAAGAGAGTGTTAGAAACTTATGAAGAGTCTATGGCCATGCTACCCCAACAAGCCTGATCCCATCTGATCTCAGAAGCTAAGCAGGGTCAGGCCTCATTAGTACTTAGATGGGAGACCACCTAGGAAGACCAGGTGCTGTAGGCGTAAAAAAATAAAATAAAGGATTGTAAGCTTATAAGGTCCTTGCAATCTGTGAGGTCAACCAAGGGTTGCCTCACCTAAAAAAAAAAAAAAAAAGAAAAAAGAAAGAAACTTAAGGAGAAAATGTGAAACAGTCATTTGAAAGTTTAGCAAAGTGATTGTTATTAGGGAACTGCAGTAGGATTGCAGGACAGCCCACTAGAAAGCTGTTGTTATAAATTTAAAGTAAGAACAGTTAGCACTACTGTCTTATCTTTTCCAGCTCTATTATACAGGAGATAGTTATCACATACCCCTGTAACTATTTTTCTTTTCCAAGTAGCTACTGCCAACCAAATTCTCAACAACCCTCCTGAGCCATGGTTTGTAGGATTCTTATACATCTTATTTACCTTTTTCTGGTTCTGCTAAAAATTTGCCAGTATCCCTCTTTGAAGTGGTGTGCCAAGAACAGACCACCCCATCCTAAACATTATTAGTGCAGAAAACAATGGACTACTATCTTTACTATTTTGTACACCATAACATATGTAATTAATACATTAACTAAATGTCAGATGTGGCGAAAATTAAATACTAACCAGAAGATATATTTCCTAGTCTTGCACTATAATACTATCTACCTGACAAGTACCTAACATCTAGCCTCAATTCTTAAACCCTATGTGAACTGGGACTTTTCAAACATACTAGCTTATAGCAAACAACTTTTCCTCCTTAGAGGGTTTATTTGAACCTTTCACTGGTATTTTTTAAACTATTTGTTATCATTGTTTTTCTTTTGCATGTGTTTTCTCTCCCCAGTTGGAATGTCAGCACTTTAAGAATAGTATAATTCCAAGAATCTTCTAAAAGTGTCATTAATCTTAATAAACACATAACACTTATTAGTTAACTTCCCAGCCTTTTTTTCCTATGACCTCAGAAATCCTTTGTTTACATATTTTTCATTCTTAACATTCTTATAAAAATTTCCATTCTATATATTTTCATACATACTTGGTGGATCTGCATTTTCATCTCTAGGAGTGTCTGAAGTTGACAATAGCTATCAAACAGGAAAAAAATTAATAGGTAAAATCAGAAATCTCAAACAACCTGAACAAAGCAACATTATGATAAGTTTCCCTTAAGTAATGTACAACTCTTTTGAAAACTAGGTGATTTATATAATACTTCGCTTTGCTTTGTTTTATACCTTAATCATCATAAAAATTTCCTCAAACTTCATCTACTTCCAAATTGAATGCAAGTATTTCCATAGTTTCAGGAAAGTAGGAAAAAGCATTAATGATTTCTCATTCCATTCAGAAAGTCATATTTCAGCCAGATCACCTTCAGAGGTTCCAAATTCATGACTACTTATTTTTTGTTTATTTTTCTGATAAAGATGGAGGGACACTAAAGAGCCTCCTTCAACTCTACCATAAATTGTATAGTAAGTACCATGTTAAGTGATTTTCAAAAAATAATTTTTTTAAAAAGCCTTGAACAAACAAGGAAGGCAGTTACAAAAATAAAAATTAAATGTGTCATTAATATGCTTACAAAACCTAACCATAATAAGAAAACAGATGTAAATATCATTTCTAATGATATTTTTGTAATTATTATTTAGGAGAGTCTGATGTTGCCAATTATAAAAAGCTATTTACCTGTTCAAGAAGATAAGGATATCTAGCTTGAATCTCATCAACAAACTCCTGTCCTTTCATGCGTATCAAGAACTCACACCTAAACATTAAAAGAAAAAATTTTTTGTTTGTTTTACACCAAAAATATAACCCGATCATTCTAGAAAAGTGGCTTTCAAACTCTTTGTATCACAGTATAAACATTTTAAATAACAACCTAGTACACATACATATGTAATGGGAACAAAATTCTTATAAAACACTACAAACTCTTACTATGCATTGATGCATTCCGATATTTTCTATTTAATTCCATTAACACAATAATAATAATAATAAAAGAGTGTAGACCTACAAAGGATCACAAATCGAGGCTTGAAAAATGCTATTCTAGACAATTTACTTTAGGATTTAACATAATCTCAGAAACTATAATTCGGTATTCCTAAAATATTATCTTCACAATATAATAACTGCTAATCTTTCCCCAGTGCCCACTCTTCAACTATATCTGAAGCACAAACCCTTCTTCCAAAAAATAATGAATCACATCTTTTCACCTATACATAATGTGACAGTTTTTCAAAATACTTGTTTTCAAACTACTAGGAAGTTCACATCACATCTGTTTCCATTTCATTCCTTTGTTTTTCAATAAATGGTGCTAGACAACTAGATATCCGTGTGCAAAAAAAACAATGAACTTCAACCTATGTCCATACTATATACAAAAATAAACTAAAAATGAATCATATGTAAATGTAAAATGCAAAACAGTATAACTTCTAGGAGAAAACACAGGAGAAAATCTTTTTTTGTCCTTAGTTTAGGTACAGATTTTTTAGAAAAGACGCCAACAGCATACTCTATAAAAGATAAAATGATAAGCTGACATTGACAAAATTAAAAACTTCTGTTCATCAAGACAGTTAAAAAAATGAAAAAACAAGCCACTGACTCAAAGTCTGCAAAACACATCTGAAGGGCTGTATCCAGAGTACATTATGAACTTGCAAACATTAAAAAAAAAGAAAACCTAAAAATGGGCAAAAGATTTGAACAGACACTTCACAAAGATGTAGATGGCAAATAAGCAAATAAGAAGCTTACCATCATTAAAAATTAAGCTAATTAAAATCACAGTGAAATACCACTATGTACACATCTCTTAAAATGGCTAAAGTAAAAAAAGACTGACAATACCAAGTATTGGTAAGAATGTTGAAAACCTGGAGGTCTCATACACTGCAGGTAGAAATTTAACATTTTAAGTGGTACAGCCACTTCAGAAGACAATTTTGCAGTTTCTATAAAGTTAAAAACAAAACTTGCCATACAACCCACCAATAATGCCTACAAGTATTTACCCCCCAAAATAAAAACATGTATCCACAAATGTTTATTAATGTTTAGAGCAGCTTTTATGCATATTGCTCCAAACCAGAAACAACCCAAATATACTTCAACTGGTGAACGGGTAGAATTTAGTAAAGATCCTATAAACATGCTCAGGACAAGTTTATCACCCAAATAACTCAGCTAGTTGTCATTGTGTTTTGATCTTTATAGTTTAAATTTTTTTTTCTGGAACTGATTTATAGTAATAATGATTAAAGACAAAGTATAATAAACCCTGACTGCCCCTTCCACCAATAAAGTCCACGAGGACAGAGATTTTTGTGTCTTATTCACTGTTATATATCCCCAGTGTCTAAAATAGTATCCAGTAGGCACCCAAATATTTGATAAATAAATGAAATGTTAAAATATACTGATAACAATTATCAATTTTGGTTTTTCCTTTACTAAAATTAAAGACAATTAAAATTTGTTTTCAGAAGTGTTCACAAAAAAAGCACTCCTAAGCCTTTTCCCTTATTTAATCATTTAAAACAAAACACAAATTACAGAAATAAACCAAGATTTTGTTTTGCTTTATAAAAGACAAAATGTAGCAGTTCAAACATTTGAAATGGAAAGCTGTTTTTATCTTTTTCATAAAGTATTAATTTCAAATTATATGTACACAACCCCATAAAACCAAACATGTCATTAAAAATTCTGACAATAAAACAAGTTTTTTCCTACATAAATTATTTAAACAAAATATATGTCATGTTTCAGAGTGAAAGTCAAAATTTACCTGGATATATTCTGAATATTAAAGATATAATTTTAAAACACAACTTTTAACAACATACTGATCTATAATAAAATATTTATTACTTCAAATTTCTTTCTCTTAAGCAAAAATGACAAAAGAATTTTTAAATTTCCTAAAGAGGTTAAAGAGGTTTAAGAGATTCCTCATTTTTATGAAAGGCACTCACAGGTCAAAACATTATCTATATTATATGGTTCCACTTACATGAGGTACCTAGAGTAGTCAAATTTCATAGAGACAGAAAGTAGAATGGCAGTTGCCAGGGATTGAGGGGCTAGGTAAATGGTGAGTTAGTGTAATGAGTACAAGTTTCAGCTTGGGAAGTCCTGGAAATAGATGGTGGTAATGACTACTAAACAATGTGAATGTACTTAATTCCATAGAACTATAAAAATGGTTAAAATGATTAATTTTAGGCATGTATGTGTGATCACAGTTTAAACAAATTATTTAACCCCCTCATTTTACTGAAGAGGAAACAGTCTCGAAGACATCACACAACTTATCCAAGTTCACACAGCTACTCAATAACAAAAACAATTTCTAATTCTATTTCTACTAACAACACTGCTTCTAAATTCTTTCTAAAAATAGGATACTGCAAGAGAGTGACTAAAAGGAGATAGGTGACATCACAAGATAAAACTGCACAGAAAAAAATACAATTATAATCAGGCTTAACAATTAGGCTTTATTATATGCATTTTTATATTTATCTTATTCCGAAATCCATTTTAGGTCCCTTCTTGTTTTCCTTTTCTCTTCTTAACTCTAACTGATGTTCTTCTGGTTCTACTTTACATATCTTTGTAATCCTTAAGTCTTCTTTAAAGCAAAATGGGAAATTATATAAATGAAATGTACAGCAATAATTGTAAATGAGTCAAGTTAAACTATATCCTGAATACATGGCTTACAAAAGAAGAGTGCACATAACATTCTTATTTTTCATCAAAAGAATCAAAGTTCAAATTTAGTGTTTTAAAAGGCTAATTCCCCAATGGCGTAAAAGCAGGTTTGTTATACTGAGATGTAAACTTAACCATGCAAGAATGCCTACTTCTTTTAAGCAGTTTTGTGTAGAATACCTTTAAAAACAATTACCTTGGAAACCACTTGGCATGTTCTACCCATGGGTCATCTCCAGATTCCCAACACCTTAAGCCACCATCACAACAAAAGCATTTGACATCATCATTGTGACCTTAAGGAAAAAAAAACACTAAAATGAATTCACATTCTATGTACATCAAAATAAACAAGATAAAATGTAAAGCTGTATATTAGTTTGTATCTTACCCACATAATAGAAACCAGCACTTGCAAGTAGCCCAGGTTGAACTGGAACACTAGATGGCCAGCGCGTAAATGTTCTCAGTCGAGCTGCATGTGTCTGCATGCTCAAATTTGAAGTGCTAAACCTCAGCGTTTCTAGAGAATTTTCCAAAAACGGACAGTTGGGGAAATGTCTCCGGTGTTCTGACATAGCATCATCCTTTGGTTCCCAGTTACTTAGTGTCACACCACAGGCAAAGCAGGCTACCCTATCTCCAGGTCCTATGTAATAAAAACCAGCTCTTGCCAATTCTGATGGTGACAAAAAGGTTAATGGCCACATGTGGTAAGTAAGAAATCTGGCTTCTTCAGTACTCATTGCATAACTGTAGGGGTTAGTCCTCAATGGGGAGGCGTCTTCAACTGCTCTAGAATTAAGAGGGTTTGGTGAAAGGCTGGAAGGAGAACCACTAGATGAGCCACTATGTTCCAAAGTGGGAGATAATGAATGTGTCAAACTGTTTCTCATCGGAGAAATATTCTTAAAGGTGGATTCCAAATTAATAAGAGAAACCAGATTCTGAATAAAGCTACAGCTAGGATACAACTTTTTATGCTTTTCAATAGGATTGTCTCCTTGTTTCCAATTATCCAGCATCAGGCCACAACAGAAGCATTTGACCTTGTCATTCACACCAGTGTAATAAAAACCAGCACGAGCAAGACTCCTCTCTGAGACAGGAACACCAGCAGGGAAAGCTGAATATGTAGACATTCTGTAGAGTTCACATGAAAAGTCATATTTCATTTTGTGTTTGTTGCCGATTGTCCAATTTGACAAGATCGTGCTATCTTCCATTATACTGTTAATTTTTTTGATATGAGGGACCTGGGACAAGTCTTTGGGAGGTAGTTTTGTGCATGAGTGATTTTATTTTGATAGGTAAAAACCTTCACAAAAAATTTCTCATCTCTTCACACTAGATTTTTACTATAAGAAACAATCAAATGATAGGCTCCTACTTATGTAAAATTCACTCCTACTTTATTGGATTTGCACCTGAGTTTACACTCAGGTGGAATGGATATCTCTTCTAAATTACCAAAATACTCTTCAGTACTCTTTGAGATTAACTCTTTTAGGTAACTCAAGTGTTAATGGCTCATTCTTTGGTGTAATACTAACCTAATGGCCTGAAAGAAATTGACACACCTCTGAAAATGTTAAAAACAACGACTTGACTTTTCAAAGTTTATATTTTCAAAATTCTAAACAACTATATAGTACCTAAATTATACTTTTAATTTGCTTTTGGTTACAAGCTACAAAGCCTGAATATCAAGCCAATTACTAATTTTGTTATAAAAAAAAAAGTATATGCAGTCTTCTTTCCCTACAAGTACTTTAATGTGATTATCAAGAAGAAAAATCTTGTTAATCTAATAAACAAGAATTAAGATCTTCATATGGGCACACTATCTAAAGGCTATTTTCACAGAGCTTATCACCAGTTTTTACTTAAGTAAAAACTTAAGTAGTTATTAGTTTCAGCTAACAACTTTTGGGAATTATAACACACGAGCTTTGTTGAACCTAATACCTATTAGTGTGTACGATGTCAAGAGAAATAAATTTTGCTTAAAGCTCAGAAACTGCTAATTTTTCTATCTTTGTTAATTATTATCTATGTTTTCATTTCCTACAGTATCATTATGTTGTCTTTCTTCCTAACTTGGCATACCACTTTATTATAGTTGATCAAACAAAGGTATTTCTCCAAAAACTAGTAAAGAGAATTTCCACAGCAGAAACTTTCTACACTGCATTTAAAAATCAACCTGTCTCAAGGATCATGCATCTATATCATTCATTTTGTAACTAAAGATAAATCAATTTATCACGATATAGCTTGTCCTTTCTAGTGTTATCACGAATGCCTAATAAAATATTGTATTACCAAAAGAATGACTGCTTAAGCATAATGTACCAGTAATTAATACTACTAGCCTTCTTTATGAAAACACTTCATATTTTAAAAATACAATTCATACACAAAATTACACTCCACAGAATTCAAACTATATCCCTTTATAAAGTTTCTGGGTCTCCATAATGGGATTTATTGCTTCAGCAGAAAAAAAAATGAGGAGGAAAAAGTAGTCTCTTCAGGGCTGTAAATCTGAAAAAACAAAACAAAAAAAAACAAAAAACTCAATTTTAGAAAACCATTTTTAAGGTAAACAGAATTTAAAGACTCTTCAATTTATTCAGTAAAGTCAAAATTATTTACACTTTAGATGATACCTCTTAATTCTAGCAATGTGTCACCAAAACTTTCTAATTATAAAAGGTTTTAATTAAAATAAATGCAGCATAGCCCCCATAGCACTGGGTGTTTGAATATACACATATATTTTTTCTTTTTAAACTTTGAAAACAGATGGAAATTTCCTCAGAGGAAAATATTTTGTCCTTGGTCTCCTCCCCTTTTCTGGTGACAACTTTTAATATTAAGACTAATATCTCTGGCAGTTTGCTAGAGGCAAAAATTGACAGTAATGAAAGACACTATACCCCATCAGCAACAGTAGAGCAATAATTAGACAGTAACGTTATTTTTTTATTTCAAGTCTCTCCAGGACTAGGCAAACTGACCTGTAAGAGTAAAATGCATCAGGCACTCATTAATATAAATCCTTAAACTCTATAATTCCCTCCCAATTCCAAAGCAACAACCACATAAAGCACCTCGAAAACAAAACATAGCACACTGTGAAAACACTGGCCTTGGGAATACGACCACTTTTGCATGAATGTTTTCGTTACACCAGGACTTGATATCGTATCTTTATATTATAACTTTTATCCACAAGTACCGTACTGTGGATTTTGCTCTTTTTTATGCGAATTGTAGCAAGGTGGAGGGATAGAATGGAAAAGAAAAGCAACTATGGGATTTACTCGCAGTTATTTCACACAGGACGTAATAGACGGAACGCAGTTGAAACTATCTTAAATATGAAATCTTCGTCAAATATGAAACGAAAACCTGTCTTCGTTTCAACAAATTAAAGGAATATCGAGGGCTATACTGAAAACTCTGCAAACACTCTAAGAGAAAACATCTTGGTTAAAGTCCAAAGGCCGGAAAAGTGGGCGGCGGCCAGGGCAAACATGCAAACAGGTCAATTTTCAAAAATTATTTTCCAGTGCAACTCTTGAAGTTGGAGCTTCCTAATTAAATAAAAGCTTCGACGAGAAGAGAGAGCCCACTGAGACCCTTAACCCGCCGGCCGCAGGGCCCCAAGCCATGGCTTCTTTCGGCCCGCCCGGCCGCAGTTTCTGGGAAGTGAGCCCCGGGGGCCCGCGCTCCCCAACCCGCCTCGCGCCGCCCGAGCCCGGAAGCAGCTGCACTCACCTCACTGCAAGGGCAGCACACCCAGTAACGGCGCTGCGGCCCGGCGGCCTCCTCCACACACCCGAAAGGAGGGACGCCAGCGTGAGACGCTCCCTTGCCAGCTCCGGTTCAGCGCTCCCGAAGCCCCCCGCCCTGACAGGGAACAAGCCGACGCGCGGTGACGTCAGCGCGCCGGTCCCGGGGCTGCGTCACCGCTGCGCTAGGCGCCGGGGAGTCTGAGGTCGCGGAGAGGTTCCGCGCGCGTGGTCGGTTGTGGGCAGTTGGTCAGCCCGCGGCCTGAAGTGGGACCATCCCCCAAAACCTGGTATTTTGTTATTCTCCCGGTTTGAGTACTTTTGACGTTTCTTTCTCTTTCTGTTCCTAACATTCTCCCGAGGGGGACGTGGCAAACCGTGAGCCGAGTTTGAATCTTGGGAAATCCTGCGGAAACGCCCATGCGCGGGTGGTTTTGCACCTTTTCTCCGCGTCACCTCAGAGTTATTTGATCCATCTGCTGGCCAAATTCCTCTAGTGTGACGCCTCCACTTGTCGTAGATGACTGCATTTGAGGATGGAGTCAACCTGGTAGCATTTTTGCTTCAATTAAAACAATTGTACCCATTTTAAACAGAGCCGTTTTTCCTCAGAACTCAGCTGTGTAACAAACGTTCAACTGGCGATGGAAATTGAAAAAGGCGAAATGTTGGAAAGTAGAACAGCTTCAGAAGATTAATTTTGAAGGCTTGGTTTTATAATCTTTTGGGAATTATAAATATACCTATTTTATAATCGACCAGTGTATCTTTTACTTTTAAACTTGTTTGTTTTTAAACTTTAGTTGTCTTCTGGAATGCACGAAAAAGTGCATTTCAGAAGCTCATTGCTAGAACCGTGGACAGTATATCAGGCCAGGCTTCACTCATGTGTTTTCTGAATGTGACTAATATGGATTGTATACATTTATATATGTGTATATAAAATGGTATGCAAATTACAAAGGAGCCCACTTATCAATGAAGTTTTAGTTAACTGATAGAAAATTGCAAGAAATCTCGGTGCTGCTAGTCATGGACGTTTTGTCCCCCCACCCCCAGTAGTGCCACGAAAGTAGTGGCGTGCAGTAAATGTTTGTTGTATTGCAGCCAGCGAGCTTCTTAATTTATGGGCTGTGAAGACACCCTTTGTCAATGAAATCAGATGCTTTCTTTTCTCAGGGGAACTCCAGGGAGCAATCATTTCAAAAACTTCCAAATAACAAGCCACTTAATTAGGCAGCCGGGGAATTCCAAGACCCAGCACCATTTCCCATTTCCTGTCCTTGTCATTTCTACCTGCCAGTCAGTCACAGAACAGGAGTTCTTCTGTTCCAATGTTAATAGTAAAAAGAAAGTATTTGTAACAGTTTGTGATAACAGAGAAAAGAAATGCCATGGCTCCCAATGACTAAAAACTAGCAAATACACATACGAGTTTTGGTAGTAATTCAGTGTTTAGTTCAAGTCACTATTTCTCGGAAAGTTACAGAACCTTCCTTATATATGTGGGAAAATATATATAGTAAGAATTGTTCATTCTGAATTCAAGGTTATTTCTCTTTTTCAGTTCTTGTCCAAACCAAAAAGTAAGATAATATACTTCAGTATAGGGGGAAATTAGAATTTCAAAAACTCAAAAGCCTTAGATATTTCCCCCCCAAAAGTATGTAATAACGTTCAGGTATAATAAATACTAATTTATAATTTTAATCTTGTATAACCTTGTAGTTTGGGGTTTAATTTATGCAGTTAGTTATTTTCATATTTTCAGTGTGGAGTTGCTGGTGATTTTTAAAAATTAGGTCTATTACTGCTGAGATTGCTATCCTAATATTTTTCGCATTTATGTGGAGAGAAATATTTACAATTTTAAGGAAAAAAAGATTGAAGGGACTTGTCCACCAGATACCGTTGTATAGTAAAGCCATAGTAATTAAGACAGTATTGTATTAGCATAAGAATGGACAAATAAAGGAGCTCCAAAAAGGCATTTATATAGAATATACATATACATATGTATTTGATATATGACAGTATTACATATTAGTGAGAAAAGGATGAACTAGTCACATAAGTAATGCTGGACGAACGTGTATTGTAATGGAAAAGTTAGAACTTTACCTAAAATATTGAAACATTCCTGGTGGATAAAAACCCTAAAAGGGAACAGCTATCATTATGAATCCAGTGATTTAAATATATTTTGTGAGTTGTAACCTATTGCAGTTATTGTCGTTATTGGACCTTAAGTTTTTTGTTTTTTTTTTAATCAACAAATGTACATTTCCTTTAGGAAAGGAAACACCCTGTTTTTAGCACTTTTCATGCTGTTGATTATCAGTGGCTTTTAGCTCAAAATAATCCATATGCCAAAGAGGCACATTTTGGGATGGCATATTCTGATACCCCTCAGTATGCAGATGAAATGTATACTTTCCAATCTTTGAAGTATTTCATTTTTTAAAATCAAATAATCAGAACCCAACACATTAAGAATTTGAAAATTATGGCAATATCACAACTTTCTTCCCCAACTTGTAGTTACTTACAAACATATCATTCCATCTGTTCAAAAAAATCACTTTATATATCTTTCTTAAGAGTGGATTTTTTTTCTTCATAAAACCTTTTCAATAGGTTTGAAACTAAAAATAATCTTAAAGCTCACTTGTTTAATTTATCTTACATATGAGGATGTGACCAAGAAAAGTGTGGAAAAGATTTTTGGATCTACATTGTGGGAAATGAATGTTCATGACATCTTTTAAAAGTCTATTCGAAGTCATTTTTTTCTTAAATTTCAGAAATATTACTTAAAAGCTTAATTAGTGAACCTTTAATTATTTAATGTAAATTAGAATCTCAGCAGCTCTAATTTCAAAAATCAATGAGTTAAAGGTTAGGATGATAAAGGTTTATTTAAATGGGTTAAAGATGGTCCTTGTATACTATTAGCCTTGTGTTAATGGTCTCATGACAGACTGGGACCTTTAGCTCAAAAGCTTCCCTTTGTCAAACTCAAATTTTTACACATCTAATTGCTTTAAGTATATCCCATAAAATAACCATATTTTAAGCCATTTAAAAGCCTGCCTGCTTTTCATACCCAGCATCCACCAGCTAACGACAAACTCTCTGGCTCTTAAAGACCCCAAGCTGATCCTACCCTTTGGAGCTCCCTGACTCAGAGACTTACCATCTAGCTATTGTGCAACATCACCCAGACAGTAAGCCTTTCTGGTTCCCTTTTGCCTGTAAGTTCCCTTGCCATCTTTCCCTCCTGGTAGTGACTCCATATCTCTTTGGAAGGTCACCTGCTATAAGGGACTAACCTTTGCATGCAATCTGTCAAGCACCATCAAAATAAAGCTCAGTGGTGTGTTACTGCCACCATGTGCACTTTTTTTTAACTTACCCCTCCTCAAACTCAATAACAAAAGAAAAAACCATATTATTGGAGAAAAAGAGTCAATAATTCATGATGGCAAACACAAGACATAGAGGACCTTGTTCTTCCTATATATATTTCCTGTCAAGGGAGGAAAAGAGAAAAGATTTCTAGAATCCAAAAAGCTGATGCAGGTCCAGGACAGCTTTTCCTGTGGTTTACCAAAAAAAACAGTGATGTGGGAGACTGACCAGTTTAAACAGTAGTAGAATTATTCCAAAGCTTTATAAAAGTACAATAAACAAATCAAACTTTAGGTGAAAATTGACTTCTCCCCACACCTTAGGTAAACTATATTAAATACTGAAAATATATACTTTTAAAAAGATGATTGCTCAAAATTATGCTAATCTTTGAAATATATGCAATACATTACAATGTATAAAACTTGGGCATTAAAATGAAACAGGTTTTGCTTTAATCTCTGCTGCTTCTCCTTGAGTTATATGGCCTTGAACAAATTACTTTTTTCATACATTCAAGGAACATGGAGTACAAATCATGTGTATAAATTCTAAAGACAGGGAGAATAAAAACAGTCCCTTTCAGGAGCTTACAGACTAGCAGAAGAGACCAAGAAATTAATCCCATACAATGTGATAAGCACTATCATAAAGTCAAACACGGACAATAAAGGAACATGAAGGAGATTTTTAACCCAGCCTATGAGAGAGAGAGTTGCTTCCTAGAGAGGATAATATTTTATAGTACATGTTACCTTTGTATACACTCTGATGAAGCTCTAATGTCTTAAAGTGATAAAATTCAGGGCAGCTATATTTTTCTAGACCAGTGCTGTCCAATGGAAATGTAATATGATCTACATAAATAATTTAAAATTTTCTACTAACCATATTAAGTAAAAAGTGAAATTAATTTAATGGCATTTATAAGCCAACATATCTAAAATATTATGATTGTAACATATTGAGATACTTTATATTCTTCTGTACTAGGTCCTTGAAATTTATTGAGTATTTTACACTTACCACACATCTTGATTTAGACTAAGCCACTTAAGTGCTCAATCGCCTGTCTAAGGACTACCATGTTAGAAAACACAGATCTATTTTGAACCAGTGGTTCCCAATATTTTCAAGTACAAAGACCTTTCAAAATATTTTCAGGATGCCCACATTATAATCTGACACCTTTAATATCTATTGATTGATAAAATCATATTGGAAAAACTGTTAATAAATTTAACAATGCTTTTCTATGTATATTTATTTTGCAAAACAGTGTCTACATATATTTAGAAATAGTATGGTAGAATATAATATTATGTTATTACATATTATAATATGATATAATATACCGAAACTAATTTGAATTAGAAGTTGTTCTTGATCACTATTTTTAGGCATGATTTAAGTTGTCAATTACCTTTATTACTAAGATTAATAAAGCTGATAGGTGAGCACTTCTGAGAGGTTCCTTATAAAGGTGATTCAAATATCATGGTGGTAGGATGATTAATAAGCTAAAGAACTCCTAAGGTGTCTTTCAATTTATGGTAGTAGTTAATGTGGGTTCTCCTCCCAACTCTTTCACTTACCAGCTGAGACTTTAGATTAGTGGACCCCAAACATTTTGGCACCAGGGACCAGTGCTCCTATGAGAATCTAATGCCCGATTATCTGAAGTGGAGCTGAAGCAGTGGTGCTAGCACTGGGGAGAGGCTGCATTTACAGAGGAAGCTTTACTTGCTAGCCCTCAGTTGCTTACCTGCTGCTGTGTGGCCTGATTCCTAACAGGCCACCTATGATTGCAGCCCAGGGGTTGGGACCCCTGCCTTAGGCAATATATTTAATCTCTTTTAGCTTCAATTTTTTCATCATTAAAAAAGAAAAATGTTATCTACTTAATAATATTTGCTCATTCTGAGCACCTTGTATGTATATTAACTCTTAAAATCACCACAATCCTTAGTTGTTGCTATATTATCCCCATTCCACACAGATAAATGCAGAGGCCTAGAGATGTTAAATAATTTGTCCAAGATTACTCAGCTGTGATTTGAACCCAAAGCTTGCATTTTAATCCGTCTTTCTCAAATTGCAGTGAGTCTAAAATAAGATAATGTATATAGATACCTCGTACATGCACGTTTAAGAAATGTCATTATTATTAAGATTCTAAAGCCCATATTTGTGCCTGTTAATATGTTCTTTCCTAAACTGAAATATCTTGCTTCATCGTTCATAGAACAGTTCCAAGTCCCACCTCCTTACGTGAATCTTTTTTTAACTGGGTTACTCCTTCCCTTCTAAAAATTCCTTATGATATCTAAGGGAGTACAGAATTTGGCCCATGATTCTTGATCAATGATTATGCCTTAGTGCTTTACCCATGGTATAATTGAGGAAGAAATCCCCTCTCACATCCCACCTGCACTCACAGAAAGTCATTTATTCATTTATTCAATAGGGGCCTATTCCTATACCAGGCTCTGTGCTAGGTGCTAGAGGTATACTGGTGAATAAAACACATGGTTCTCTTTCTCATGGAAATTTTGATGATAGTATATGACATTAAACAAATAAGTGTATAAATATAAATTGTGATAAGTGTTATGAAAATCAAAAAGGTCGTTTGAAAGACAGTGTAAGGGATAGGAGTCAAAGATAGCCTCTCTGAGGAAGTAACGTTGAGGCTAAGTGAGACCTGAACGATGAGTAGGAATTTGCCAGGGAAAGAGTGAATGAAAGAACATTCCAGTCAAAGACCCTAAAGCAGAAGAGCTTGTCATGTTTAGAAAGTGAAAGCCAAGGTAGTTGGAAAATAGTGAGCAAGGGAAAAGTGGCAGAAAATGAGGTTGAATACTATGCAGGGCCATGTCAGAATCTGATAAGGAGCAGGTACATCGTGCAATTTGAAAAAAATACCTATTATTTACATAGCACAAACTCTGCAAATTAGATCTTGCCTAACTCTTCTTAACTAGAAGGATGGGGTAAACAGAGTTTTAAAAAGAATAAGCAAAAAAAAAAAAAAAAAAAAACAACGAGCAATACTAATCCACTGATAGTCTATTCCAAACGTGTTAGTGTTGCTTTTAAAATAGTGCATCCCTTAAACATCACATCTGATAATGTTGCCTGGAATTTATTTAGTAAGCTTCCACACTGTCTACTATGATGTGCGAGATATTAAAAGGTGGTAAACATGGTTGAATCATATTGCCTGTGTCCACAAAGGAACTTAATGGCTAATGTTATCAAGTAATATAAGGAAATAAGAGTTCATGAAAATTATGTGTATGACCTAAGTATGAAATTAAGCCTGCTGCAAAGTTCTGAACTATTACACTTATTGTATATTATGTATTGAGGTTTAAATTATCCACCAGTTCTGGGAACTGAAGGTCAGGTTGAATGTAGGGTGAAGTTGGAGAGAATCAAATGAATGACTGCCTGTCAAGTATACAAAAATGGTGCCTGACATATCAGCAGTGGAGCTACCAGTATTATCTACAGTGATTTATTTTTTACAAAACAAAATTTCAATTTAATACTTAGGGAATAAAATACTTGAATAAATAAGTTGGTTAGCTATGGATTGCTAAAATGAGAAATGAACAAGTTTCACAATGGAGAAAGCAAAGTTCACATATGTATAGAATGCAATAAGAACCAGATTAAAAATAGATGTTGCAAAAAAGGGCATGTACTATCTAAATATCCTATAGCTGAGTTACAAATCACCTAAGCAATATTACAATTAATTAAGCCTAGTACCCCAGGAAGACCCTGTGATTAACATGTGGTTAACCAACTGAGCCTTTTAACAGAGAGGCAAAATCAGTTACATTCCAAAGAAATAGTCTCCCAGCATCAGAATGAGGAAATGTGTTCTCTGCCCCCTTGCTTGGTTCCTGATCTTTCTCTGTAGAACTCTAGCAAACATCTAGAACTGGTTTAGATCATTGGCCTTTGCTTGTCCCTCCAAAATATTTCCCATTATAGCATTTAATTTGGCCCATGATTCTTGATCAATGATTATGCCTTAGTGCTTTACCCATGGTATAATTGAGGAAGAAATCCCCTCTCACATCCCACCTGCACTCACAGAAAGTCATTTATTCTGGATTTAAAGTCCTAATAACTATAGGAAACAGAGGATAAAGAATTATGAATTGGATGTGGTACTGAAAAGTAATATGAAGGAAGAAGTTTTGCTGCATTGACAGTACATAACAATTTATTTACCAGAAAGAGCTGTTAGTTCCAAGGGCTCTAACCAGTGTACTTTCCAAGTCCCAGAATTAATACCAGAGTGGTGAGAATAAAACTAGGGACTTTTCCCAAAACATAGAGCTGGCATGAGACTTACTGAATGAATCAATATACGAATGAATAAACAAACTTACTGAGAGAATTATTTGATTTCATCTCAGACGTTCCATAGAATCCCACAGAGTAAAGCCATGTGTGATTGACGCTCCCTCCCCCCCATGCTCTACAAGTGTAAATGATGAAACATCTTAAAGAAAGGGATCTAAACTGTAGTCCTATATTCAATAGGTCCTAAGGAGGTATGGAAGGAGCCTGGGAGTGACTAAATTATTCAATATCATAGAAATAAAAATATTAAGAACAAGAGTAATTCTGAATGCTTTATTAAAATGTTCTTCACCAAATTCTTTACAAAAACACCATGTCCCCAAAAAGTTATTCGACAAATATAAAGACCTATGTATAGAACACTGATCCGAAAAAGCAGAGATTCCATGTTCTTGGTTCTTAATACAACTTCAAAATATTTAAAATTCTGAAAGGTTATTTCAAAAATCTTAAATGTTACTTCACTTATAATTTCAATAGTGCTGAAATTTTGATTTAGTATTGTAGTGCTATCCCTATTTTTTGTTCACAAAAACAAAAGCTTATCATTCTCATGCTATGTAAAATATGTTTATATGTTTTAGTTATATATTTATAAAAATATATTTGTGTACAACAAAATTTTATGAGTTGTAAATAAATTAAAAATCTTTAAAAAACCAAATCACTGTAAAAGTTAAAATGACAATACATTTAATCCACTCTAAAATTTTGTATTGTCTTCATGAAAGAAATGTACGAACTGTACCCTTGATTGTACCTCTACAAATAGGACATTTTCTTAGAGAAGGGGCACAATCTTTGCATACTACGAGATGACCACAAGGAATAAACACTATGCACACTTCTTTGTCCATACACACTTTACATGTTCTTTCTTCTTGTAGTCTCCTCAATTGTTCTTCCATTGGTAAATCTAAAAAAGAGAAACAAATTTTAATAAAAGGCAATTTGTTACTTCTCCTCCAATGAAAAGCAAAGAAAATAAAAATAATGTTTTCTACTAGTTTAAATTATTAATACTACTTTACCTGAAACATTTTCTGTAGGAATATACTTTATGTCCTGTTGCACTAAGGGAGGAAAAAAAAAAGCGTTACTATGGCAAATGAGGTTAATATTTAGTTACAGAATATATACTTTTAAACTAATGGTTGAGACTCTGGCTAAATACTATAAATAACTAACTGTCATAATGTCAGGGCAACAAAAGTTTTTAGTCTTTTTGTACAATTAATAGTTTATATATTAGATTGGATTCTTTCACTAATCACAAATTATTAATAATAGCATATTTTCAACTGACATAGAAAGTTCTTGAAAGTAATTTTCCAGCACTCACCAAATATATGCTTGTATAATGTGAGGTCAATTTCTTGTAGAGAATTTCTGAATGCAGTGGCTGCATCATTTCCTTTTACTATAATGATATCAATCAATTCTCTTGCTTGCAAAGATGTCTGTGTTTTCTGTTTAATAATATCATGTTCTTGTTCATTGATCACTCTGGCAGTTAGTAGACTATCCAGAATTGGAAGCACACAAGTCAAATGTTGAAAAAGTGCCATTCTGTTCTTTCGGATATATGATAGATCATCTTTATAAAAAAAAAGAAAGAAAGAAAAAGAAAAACACAAACATGTTCAAATTCTGCTCACAAACTTTCTTCCGTACCTATACATATAACTGAATGAAAAACAACCATAATTTATAATCAGTTAGGCATTGAAGTTGATTGCTAGGTTTGGGGGTACCTGACCCCGTTGTCTAATATTACTACTACTTATAATAAGGACTAACACGGAGCACTGTAGTAAGTACTGTACATGTATATACTCATTTCATTTTCACAACAGCACTTTAAGGTAGAGCCTAGTACCCTTATTTAACAGATGAGAAAATGGAGGCATGGTGTGGCAAGTAAATTTCTAGAGGACACACAACTAGCAAAAGTCAAACCAAGGTAGGTTGGCAGGTTGGCACCATAATCTGTGCTCTCAACCATTTGGCAATACTGCTAACCCTTTAATCAAATAAAATTTAGAACCTAATAAAATTGAAATTTCAATTCGATCTAATCAAATTGGGGACAAATAAAATCAAGAAAATTAAAATGATAGAACATTTTAAATAATTATTCTCACAAAATTCCTTTAAAATTGCATTTTAAGATGAAATTTTAATTATTTCCCCAAATTCGATATGATATTGTGATTACCTAAATATTTTGTAAAAAAGAGGAAAGTCACTAATAGCATTTTGAAAACTATGTCACACTGTCAATAACATTCCTGTCCTATAGCATCATTGTATTCTCCTTCGAGATCTAGGTTTTGTTGTACATTTTGAAACTGAAATTGTATTATCTCTTTGGAAAGTGACTTGTAACTCTAAGTTTATGAATTAATTATTATATAGTTTCACCATGATCTATAAAGCTATTTCTATAAAATAACTAATGACAGAAGTTGGGCTGTCTAAAGAATTATTTGGGGAGAGATGATTATTAGGTTTTAGAAACACTAACTTTGTCAGGTAATAAGACACAAAAATAGAACCATTTAATGAAGAAGAATAAATTGTGCTTAGTCAAAAAGTCAAGGTTAGAGATACATATTTTGAAGATAATTGAAGCTCTGAGAATAAAAAGACCAGGTCCTAGAACAGTGTGTGGCACAAGGTCAGTGCTCCATAAACATCTGTTGAACAAATGAACAACCAAGCCTTAGTAAAGAGCAATAGGAACAAAGAAGTAATAGCCAGAAGGGAGAAGAATTAGAACTTAAATCTGTTAAATTATCTATGTTAGAGAAGTAGTGATGTATTAGAAAATTAAAATATAATTTACACTTGATGTTGAAGTATATTCATTCTAATATTAATTTTCCTAATTACATTTTACTTAATGTAATAGATTCTCTGAAATTCTTAAGATTTCTAAAGTTGGATTGCTATAGATATGGAAAAAAGTCTCATTTCAAAGTCATAGACTATATTCAGGCTTGTAAGAGGTGAAGACTTGAAAATACCTTGGAAGCATATTATTCTTCTATTCTGGAAAAATATATCCTTAGTTACCTTTTTGTTTATACCCGTGTCAAGAAATTACATACCCAGTTTTTGAGAAAGTATAAAGTAATCAGTAACCTAAGTAGAAAGTATTTTAATTCACTCATTCAAAAAGTATTTTTTGAGTACAGACTATGTGCAGATATTGTTCAAGGTGGTATTAATATGATGCTGAGCTGAGAAGTTAAGAGGTCTTTTTAACAATGCAAATCATTGTATATTGTTGACTGGGGGTTTTCTCTGGAAACTTTGTTGATTTTCTTTGGAATAAATATAAATGTTTTATAGCTGGATAGCTCTAGACTTCATGGGGTCTATAAATAACTATGAAGATGGGTGTTCTCTTCTTTGAGCAGTTGTTCACTGATGACCAATGGCCAAGACTGAGAAGACTACAGAAAGGACATGTAGCCTGGTCTTCACAGTGAAAAAGAAACTTGACTGACTGGGCTAAGATGAACTTGGACTATGTTGCTGTTGAATTGGTGGAGTGGAGGACTGAATAATTCACATTTTGGTAAATATATAGGATGTTGTATTACTATGGTCTGATATGTTTGTCTAGGTTGGCCAGAAGACAAATCCACCTTCATGGGCAAGGGTAAGTTTATCCAGGAATGGAGTGGACAGTCTCACAGTCATCCTGTGAGACTGAAAAGAAATAGATCTAAGATGGCCTCGGACAAGGATAAGGGGCATACTCTTTTTTCTTTCTGGGCTTTGTGGATATTTGGGGACCTGAGCTTCAATAAGGGAAAACATGCTTGGGACTTTCCTAGTAATTTGTACAAGCTGGCGAGAGCTACACAGAGATGAACCAGAAGCTAGGCAGGGAGATTCATGAGGATGAGCATAGGGGTACCAAGAGAGGCCACGTATAGTTACAGTTGTCAATTGTTATTTGTGAAATAATGCCCTTCTGTCATCCCTAAATCTCAAGTAAGAGCTTGTTTAAAGTTGCAGTCTAGTTTCAACTGTGCTGAAACAACACTCAGATTTGGTCCATGCTGGGGAAGAGTGGCAAAGGAGAGATCATTTCTCGGTGTCAAGGCCAAAGTCATGATAGCAGTCACAGCAACCAGATGAGATTGAACAGGCTCAGAGGAAGAGAGTTGTTGTGAAGGGCAATAGAGCAGAGGCAACAGAGTAGCAGAAAAGGCTAATATGGAAGGGCATGGGTAACTTGTCTTGAGAGAATGTGAAACAGTTTCCTAGAACTCCCCTAAATACTAGAGGGAGACTACAAAAGGGAACTCAGCTCTTATGTGGGCAGGTGGAAGACTCAATCATAATTTGTACATTAATTTATAGTCACAGGCTAAGACATACTGTTATACTAATATTAAAATTAATCATACTAATATTAAAATTAATCATTGTCCCTGATCCCACCCCAATTTACAGTAAATGGGAGTGAGCAACTAGCCTAGGATCAAAAATATGCCATAAATAATAACATACACAGTCAACTACCCAGAGTACAAATATAAAATAAGAAAAAGCAGGAAAAATTGTTTTCATTCAATATATACATTTTCAATTTCCTCAGCAGTTCAAATATATTTTAATGTGAAGAAATTTTCAAAATTAAAATGGCAGAATACTAAATATAAGATCTGATTAGGTTGACTATATTTTCAGTAACTTACAATAACAGAGACATCAAATCGTTATGGAAATAGAGACTGTACTAACAAATATGTGTACCTGATTCTTGTTCCTCAGTTGCCCTTTCTTTCTCCTCTTCTCTTATTTCATCTTCTGCATTAAGTAAATCTAATACTAGATCACTGACGGTTTTGTAATTCTCTCCGGTTGTTAGGATTTTACTCTGAACTGTCTGTTTTACCAGCCTTCTGCTAAAGCCCATATCCAAAGCAGCTTTAACCACAGGTGTATTCATCATGACTGCATCTTCTGAATGGTTTTCTCCAGGTCCATAATGAACAACTATATCGAATAAAGAACACATATTGGAATAATCGGTATATTGTTTAAATTGAAAATTTTTGCAATAGCAAAAGCATAACACCCCCAAAATGTAAGGCACTATTTGCATTAACTGTTAAATTTAAAATAATGATATATATGTTCAGTCACTAGAATAAGAATGTGGAATATTGTATTCAGATGCAAAATATGCATTATCTGGCATAACTATGGGTGGGAGAAGGAAAGAGAATGTTAGGGATCAGCCCCCACCCAGAATTGAGGTTCTTTTTTCCCATGTTGAATGAACAAATGAGGCTTCACTTTTTTTTTTCACATTCTTTGAAAGAAGCCATTGTCATCACTCACCTTTATTACAGCAAAGGCCTCTTACAATACTGTTCCCATCTAGTTCATTTTCAACATTGCAACAAGAGTGACTTTTTAAAAACACAAATCTGATTGTGTCATACTCCTTAAATTCTATCAACAAGTCCATTGTCCTTAGGATAACATTCGGTTGTGGCTTACAAAATCTCACACAATCCAGACCCTGTTTATTTATTTCTTCACCCTCATTTCTAGCCACTTATTCATTCACATTTTATACTCTAGCCCAGAAGTCACAAACTGATGGCTCTTGGGTCAAATTCTGCCTGCAGTGCTGAGTTCTCTTATAGCTGAACTGCCTCACTCATTTTTCTGTTTGCAAATCCTATTTCTGGCCATAAAGAATGTTCTTCAGTTCTTCAAATGTGCCTGTTCTTTGTCACTTAAGTTTTCTATGTGTTATTCTCTGTGCCTGGAATATTCTTTTCTTCCTTTTGTCACTTGGTTAATTCCTACTCTTTCCTTTGATTCTGTGATAAGACAAATACTTCCTCTGACCTGAAGCCTTTTCTGATCTTCTAAGTCAAGGTTAACTGTCCCTCATGTACTCTCATAGCACACTTTACTTTCCCACCACATTCCTTTCTCTTATCTTTATTATTTGTCTGTGTTCCTTATTATTAGCTCATGGGAACAGTAGTTGTATTTTTTTCTGTTCTCTATTTTTTCCTCAGAATAGTGGATACACAATAAATATTTATTGAATTGAATTGAACACTAGATAATGGAGTAGAAAAGCTTGTTCAAATATGGACCCTATCACCTTTTAAGTTTAAGGTGACAAGTCACTTAACTCTCTGAGCCTCAAGGTCCCTATTGAAAAATGGAAATAATATTTTGTACCCTCTCATTTCAAGAATATGTGAGCAATCTAATGTCATAGTCTATCTGTTCCCACACTGGTCTGAGAACAAGGGTTAGAATACATGTGTGTAGTTTGTTAAAACTACACATGCTCCAGTTCCACTCTTACATACTATGATCCAATTCAATAGGTTTAAAGTAGAGACTAGAAATCTGTAATATTTCTTAAAACAGAGACTAGAAATCTGTAACATTTTTTAAATCTGTACTATTTAAAGTTCCTTAGGCAATTATGCCCTAAAGTTTGAGAAATATCAACTTAATGTATTTGAAAATGCATTGTAAAGTATATCATAACACAAATGTACATTATTACCATTATCAAATTTCCAACTTAATAGTACTAAGTGATTCTAATTTAAATGTAGCAATTATTATCATGATACATACTTGGTGACTCTGCATTTCCATCTTCTGGATTGTCCGAAGTAGATAACAGCTACAAAAAAAAGGTAAAAATTAAAATATATAAATTTTATCCTATCCATTGCAAAAAAAAAAAAAAGAGAGAGAGACACATATTTTATTCAACTTATTGCAAACTGACTTGCTTACTGGCAAAATAATTTTTTATGTCAAAACAGTATTTTATTTACATCCAACGGTAATTCTCCAAGCCATAAACTAAATGAGTTTCTTTGTGTATATGCGTGTGTGTATATTAACAAATAAAATCTATTTTTATTAAGGCAAGAGAATGGATACACCTTTTCAGTGATCTATGAGACAATCATCATTTGCCTTTCATCCCAAATATCTACATTTCCTGGGTCTTCCTTTGGGATAAGCTGGACCTTGTATCAGTTACTATGGCAAGAAAGTGTTTGGCTCTTAAACTACTGCATAAGTTCTTACTTGCTTTTCTAGGAAGATTAAAAATAGCAATACAGTTCTCTTTACCAAATCTTTTCAAGAAAAATTTATGTAGTAAAACATTAAATGCTACTATCTGACCCAATTTTTTTCCTTGAATAACTTAATTTATTGCAACTTTATTAGAAAAATACTTAGAAACATAAGTTAAATATTATTTTTCAAGAAATTTCTAATTCTGGATCTGTTTTATTCAAAGAATAGTACTCTCTAAGATCATGGCTGGGTATTTTTAAAAAAGAAAATGTATTTTTAAAGCAATGCTTGCTTTTGCCCTAAAATACTACTCTCTGTATTAGAAAATAATTCATCTTCTGTTAATGAACGATTAAAAAATAAATAAAACAAACCATCCTACCTGTTCAAGTAGATGAGGGTAACTGGCTTGAATTTGACTGATGAACTCTTGTCCTTTAATTCGTATCAAGTATTCACACCTAAAATGTAAACAAAATTAAATTTGGGGAGTTATTTTAATCTGGCCATCTGTAGACTGCTAAATATTTCAAATGAACATTAACATACATATAACCACTGGACTATTTATTGAGCATATGAGAAGTGGTTAGAGATACTAAAGTCAAAGGCAAGATGATGTAAGCAAGAGGAAGGCCATCACTGGTACTCTGCCAAGGCCAAAGTGAATAAGGGTCACAAGGCTCTCAGCTGATTGTAGATGGGTAAAACTCTCTCCGCTCAGACCTTCTAGTTACTCTCTTCAACTGTTCTAAGATTCCTAGAAACACTCTAAACATTAGGAACAGAGCCAAGGAGATGGGTAGAAAGTTCCCTAATTATACTAGTCATACATAAGCTTTGTATGTGTAAAAGCTGAAAATATACAAAGAAGGACAAGAGAGAAAGAATGAGGAAGCGAAATATTTTCTAATAAGACAGATATTTACAAGTTTGGCATTTCCTAGATAATATACCACCACTGTCAAATTTTAGGACAAAATGAATTCATGATACTATCAAAACCCATTTAACATTCTTTTTATACATTTACAAAATTAGCACAATGGTAACTGTAGCAGCACTTTTTAAAACAGCTATGTAAGATGTTCTTAACATTCATAATTTTTGAAATCTGAAATATTTGGGGAGCACAAAGTTACTATAAATGAAGATATGGTATTATATTTAAAAAATAAGTTTATTATCAAGTTTAGTAGTCAACATTCAAAATACTAAAAGTTTTGACCATGAGAAACATATAGGCCACCTAATTTTGATTTTTTAAAAAGGGAGAATGTAAGCGAGTATAGAATACTCAAAAGCGAAAGACAACAATAAAATGCTATGTAGTGATGAAAACAGATGAGATGGGTCTGTATTTACTCTGATCACCCTGTTTAATATTGCAACCTGTTTGGTGCTTCTGATCTCCCTTATCCTAATTTCTTTTTTCTTTTTATCCATAGCACTTACTACTTTCCAACATGCTAAATAACTTATTTATTAAGTTTTTATTATCTGTGCTCTTTTGCTATAAAATCATCATATGAGACCAGGAGTCTTGGGGTTTGTCTCACTGAGTATTTTAAGCTCCTAGAACAATGCCTAGCAATACGTGGTCAATTAATGTCATTGAATGTTGAATGAATGGAAATATGTCCAAGATATAATGTTGATTTAAAGTTTCAAAACAGTACATATAATATCTAATTCATGTAGTAAAATTGTATGCAATTATGTACATGTGCATAAGGAGATATCTGAAGGGATGTTCACTAAAATGGTAACTAGTCATCTTTAGGTTATGAGTTCTGAACATTTAAATTTTTTGTCTCTACTTGTCTACAACATGTAATTTTGGTTTTATAGTGAGTTATACTATTTTTAAATATATATTACACAAAAAATCATAAACCCATTTCTTCTTAATCTTAAATTTCCATCAAAACCTTTTAAGTACTTATTTTTCTAAGTAATCCATCTTAAATGTATTCAAAATGTATTTTTGAAACAAAGAATAAAGTAACAACTGATTATAGGGTTAACGCATATAACCCACCTCATGATAGTTCCACACATTTGCAAAGAGAATTTCAAAACAATTACCTTGGAAACCACTTGGCATGTTCCACCCATGGGTCATCTCCAGATTCCCAACACCTCAGTCCACCATCACAGCAAAAGCATTTGACATCATCATTGTGACCTAAAATTAATTTTGGACCAAAACTTAGGAATACATACAATTTTCCCATGAAAATGTACAAAACATGTTGAATTTTATTATTATCAGATTAAGTTTCTTACCCATATAATAAAAGCCTGCACTTGCAAGCTGTTTAGGATGAACTGCAACACTAGAGGGCCAATTACTGAATGTTTTCATACGAGCTGCCTGGGTCTGCATGCTCACATTAGAAACAGTGTATGAAGTGTCTTGAAACTGATTTTCTAAAAATGGACAATTTGGAAAATGTCTCAGATGTTCTGACATAGCATCATCCTTTGGTTCCCAATTGCTCAATTTTCCACCACAGGCAAAGCAAGCCACTCTGTCTCCAGGTCCTATGTAGTAAAAACCTGCTTTTGCCAGGTCTCTTGGCGACAGAAAGGTCAATGGCCACTTCTGGAAAGTAAGTAACCTGGCATTTAGAGTATTCATTGCATAACCGTAGGGACTTCTCCTCAAGGCAGCAGAATCTTGATTTGGTCCCGAGTTTACAGGATTTGATCCAAAGTTTACTGGATTTGACGGAAAGCTTGAAAAAGAGCCACTGAAATATTCACTGTTTTCCAAACTTGACGGAAATGACTGTGTGGAATTTGTTACTGAAGGAAAAGTAAACTGAGAAGTGGCTCCCGAAATGCTACCTGAATTTAGTTTCTGAACGAAGCTGCAGCTAGGATACAACTTTTTATGCTTTTCAATAGGATTGTCTCCTTGTTTCCAGTTATCCAGCATCAGGCCACAACAGAAGCATTTGACCTTGTCATTCACACCAGTGTAATAAAAACCAGCACGAGCAAGACTCCTCTCTGAGACAGGAACACCGGCGGGGAAAAATGAATATGTAGACATTCGGTACAGTTCACATGAAAGGTCATATTTCAATTCAAACATGTTGGCACTTTTCATCAAATTTGATAAGAATACGCTATTTTCTACTATATTCATAAAGAAATGGATGGGGAGGAAAAGGGACTAGCCTTTCTCTGGGGAGGTAGTTTTGTGCATGGCTTTTGATTTTTTTTTTTAAGTTTTAGCACTAGGTTGAACACCTAGAATGGGGAACCTTTCGTTTTTTTCCTCCAATGCATTTAGGGTTTTAGCACGGAGAGATGTAGATCCTATACTGATCATATTAAGGGACAATTATGCACAAGAGCACCTTTGTATAATCTTTATACATACAATGTAAACATTATGCTACAGAACCTTGCGACTAAAATTAAAACCCTTCATAAAAGTGTAGAGTGCTTTACGTCATCAAAATGCCATTTAATATCAGACATTTCCACAGGTAGGTAAATTTCTCCACTAGGATGCTTAAGTGACATTTGGTCAACCTAAAGATAAAATGTCTGACTCACACAGCTGGCTTGTTTTCATGGTGGAAAATTATGCTCTGTAAGTACTCTACAGAAAAAATATTCAAACTGTATTTTTTTCACTGTATTTGAATTGTGAAATTTGGTAGCCAGGAAAAAAAAAGCATAAGACCTACCTCAAAAAAGGAAAAGAAATTGTTACCATATTTCACTGCTTCTAAGATGCATGTTTTAATATCTCTGTGATTGAGAGGTATCTTTCAATTAATGGGATATCATATTTTAGTTAGCAGCATTTCTGTTTCTTAGAGGTACATAAAATAATGGTGTGTCTTACAATTGATGGCATTTTAGATTCAATGAAATATGGTGTATCCCAAATCTTGCTCAAATTAAGTACTTTTTCTTCCTACAATCATTGTAATGGGGAGAACAAAACAATCTAAAATTTTCCTCCCGATAAAGAGCTTAAGTAGTACAGAATTGGCTGATACATCTTAAGGGTTAGTTTTAAGATTTATTAAATAATAATTATTTCCCATAGATAGGAACCTGGTTACTTAGTAATAGTGATACTATTAAATCTTAGTAAATTAGACCTATTTTAAGTAATCAGAGATGAATGTATTTGCTCAACGGACTTTTAAACTCAGCTTCATGCTGTGTAGAGCCAACATCAAATCTTCTACTCTGATAGTGAATTTATTTTTAAAAACAAACTCAGAGTGTTGAGTCTGTAGGTCAAAATGGAGAGCCAAATTGTACAAATTTGACTTTGGTCAGAAATTATTTCACAAATAGCATAGCTTGAACTGAAATTTATCAAGACCAAAAAATAAATAAATTTACTTTGTCACAATCCACTCCTTTTGAACAGTAGAGTTCTCAAAATTCAGATGATCTCAATTATGACTATTAGAAAATAGGTTCTGCATCAATAATATCAGCAATGACCAATAAACAAGCCATCATGGTTTTTCCAGCAGTGATTTGCAAGATGGTTTCCTGGGTCCCACAGATGTTGGGAAATGTTTTTTTTTTTTTAATATTGGAATTTTTTACTGCAGACTTTAATGCTTTGTTTCCAGGTGGTGGGAGAAATATTCAATACCAGTATTTATTTCCCTCAAAAGTAAATTATTATGTCTAATTTCAGTTTTCCTTTCATTGGCCAAAAAGTTTACACATTATTATCAAAACCTTCTTGGTGTTAATTACTGTCTCTGTAAAATTTTCTTTCTGAATAAGTTTGTTCAGTTTACCAAAATGTAACCACCCAGCCATCATTCTTATTCTTATCATTCTCAGAGACAGTAGCTCATTTTAACTAAATTTTGGACTTTTAAAATACCAAGTCTTATCAATGGTTAATTTCTTCACCAATCATCAAATTCATCTTTCCTACTTTGTCTAAATTTGTTGTACCTATCAAAAAGTTTTGTTCTTGACATTTCCTTGTCATTGTAGAAGTCTTTTTAACATGTCAAAGGTCTTATTTGCACATTTCTCTAATTTAGCAAAGGGTTAGTATTGACTTTTTGTTTTAGATAGCTGTTATTCATTTTTAAATTTTACCAAACAAAGGTACTTTTTTTCTATTCTACATAGCAGCCAGTGGGAGATTTCCTGACCAATTTTGAAGAGTGCTTCAACAATGCGTCCCACGTACAATCACTTCTCCACAATCAAATTGAAAATTGAACTCATTATTACTTTATAGTTATACCTTATGTAACTAGATGATATTTTTAAAATTAACATTCTTTGGATGCCAAAAACTCTAGTCAGCTACTTAATTTGTTTAATTCATGCACAAAACTACCTCCCGGAGATTAGACTAAGTCCCTTTTAAGGGTTTTAGGCCTCCATTTTGAGCTGTTTTGATTTATAGAAAAAACTGGAAAAAATCTAGAAGTAGAACTGTTCACTTCCTTTGCAAAACCTGTTAAAAAAAAAAAAGAGTTTTAAAAGTCAAATAGTTCACAGAAATAACACAATGATCTTTTTAAAAACATTTTCTCCAAAATAGAGCTCTAGTGTTTACTAATTGTCTGCTGTGTACAGGGTGCTGTACTAGGCAAGGCAGAGGCCAGGAAGTCCCAGACGAAAACCAGAGGGCTCAAACTGGAAGCCAGCAGAGATATTATGTTTGGCTTGCACAGAAATGGACTAGAGTATTTTACTAATTTTTTAACTTTTTTTATTTTGAAGTTTATACTTAGAGAACCTTACAAAAATAACAGTTCTCACATACCCTGCACTCAACTTCCCCAAAGTTAACATCTTACATAAATAACCATAGTACAATTACTGGAACCAGGAAATTAATATTGATATAAAGCTGTTAATTAATCTGCATGCCTTGTTTGAATTTTGCCAGCTTTCCAAAATAAGTTTATCTTGGACCACAGTATTTTGAAATATTTTAATTAATTACCGACCATTTTTTAAAAGTTAAAAGATTTCTCATAACATCCTAGATTCCAAGCTTCTCTTGAAAAATCAGAAGATCTCGCCACACAGGGCCTGTATTCCTGCAGGGCAGCAATCAGCCAGCGCCCAGCAGTGACTGTACCCTTCAGGGAGGGGACATGCTCTCCAGTTTGACATCACACTTTGACTCCTGGAGACTGGCAGTTGCTATTTGCCACTGAGCTGACACCACTGTTTTTCTTACAGTAGAATTATGTGGAAAGTGAAATTATTCTAATATATGTGCCTGCCCAAAGTCACAAAAATGAAAGATAGACAAAGAGACACATGTTTAGAGAAAAATGAGCATATCATATTTCTTTCTGGAAAGGAAGAATATTCTTACGTGTTAACATATGTAATCAAAGTATGTTTTGTTTAAAAGAGACACCCACAGTTTTATTCATTTATATCACCTGCCTGGCCCCTATGCATTTGAGATTGCCAATCCTTGCACAAATCTTACACTGAAGAAGCTTTGGTGTGAAAGCAAGACATGTGTTTGTGAAAATTTAGGCAACAGTTATACAATAAATAAACAACCACAACAACAAAAATGCCACGATGCCAACTCTGGATCAATTTAAACTCTATCTTAACCATTTCCAACACTTTGACTTCCAAAATGCTGCTGCAGAAGACCTCCAACCCTGCAGACTGGGACCAGCAAAACTCCACATGCCACCTAGGCTTGGCCCTTCACCATCCCTAACAATTCCACTTAACCCTGGTCAGTTCCCTAGCCCACTGTCCTATACAACAACTCTTCTAAACATTCAATACCTTCCTCAAATTTCTCCTCCACCACGCCCCCATCTTGCTTTTGGTAGATGGCTTTGCCTTCTGTTTCTCAAAGAAAAGAGACATCACTGAGCAGTAATCCCTTCACATTCTCAAATCCACGCCTTTTTCACTCACAACCTACTGGCTACCTCAGATAACAATGCTTGCCCCTTTACAGGTCCCATCCTCCTACAGCCTCAGAAATCTTATCTTAACCCCATCACCCTCATCTGTTCAACTCTCACTCTCTACTGGCTCTTTTCCTTCAATATAACAAGCATGCTTAAGTTCGTCTAAGCTTTCAAATAAAAACAAACCAAAAATTCCTCTTTGAACAACACTTTTCACTTTAATAACTATCATGTTTCTCACCATCTCTTCACAGCCAAGTGAATTAACGAGAGTCTATGGTTAAGGTCTCCAACTACAATTGGCATTAGCCAACACCACTTAAAACTAATCTCCATATTATTAACACCAATAGCTTCTTTGCCAAAACCAGTGGAAATTTTTGTGTCTCACGCTGGGGCTCACTTCCTCTTAGAAATGCTCTACTCCCTTGGCTTCTCTGTTTCCACGCTCTTGGAATTCCTTTCTAGTGGTTCATTCTCAGATTGGCTCAAGGCCCCAACCTGCTCTCTTATTACTCTTATCATTTCCAGTGGGCAGCCTCCCTGAGTCCAGGGCTGTTGGGTGTCACTACCCTCTTGGGCACTTAGCATATCCATTTCTCTGACACTGGAGTGCTTCCCCCTGAGCTCCTTCAGATCAGAACTCTATTTCTGCTCTGTAACAGCCTTCCCAACCCCAACATCTACCCATCCCGGTATATAATGTAGACACTAAGATTTTTTGTTGAAGAAGTGAATTTTAGCAAACTTGACTGAGTCCCCCCCCCCATAACCACCATACCCTCATTTTGAATGGTATTAAGGACATTGATTTTATATTAATGACCCAAAGTCTGCACAGTGATGGTTTAATACCAGGCTTTGGAGTCAGACAGCTTGGGGGGTTTCCAACACCATTCAGTCTCCCCATAGGGGGAGTGTAGGGGGTGGCGACCTTAAGCAAGTCAATCTCCCTGAGTCTGAAGCTTATTTAGCACACTCAAACACCCGGTGATACTTCTTGGCAAGCAAATTAAACCAAATATCAAAGCCTCCCCATCCTCAGTTCACTGCCTCTCCCCAAAAGTAAAACAGAAACTGAGCCCCCGGCGGGAAAGCACTCGGATAGTGAGTGTCGGCGAGAGCAGCGCGGGCAGTGCAGCACCCTCACGCGCCCCAGAGCCCTGTGGTCCAGCGCCTCCCGGCGGGCTGGCCGCAGTCTCCGGGGCCGGGGCGGCGGGGACCCGCCCAGAGAGCGCCGAGCGCGCGGGGGGGAAAGACGCCCACGCTCGCGGGGGACCCACTGTTTTGCTTGATTCCGATCTGCTCCAGGGCCGACCTGGAGCCGACCTCTGGGCCCTAGAGCAGTGTTCGGTGACCGTGCCTCCCCGCTGGCCCTCGTCCTCCGCCGCCCGCCCCGCGCGCCACTCGCCCCGCAGAAGAAGCGGCTCCCGCCGGCGCGCGGTGGGTGTGGGGAGGGCGTCGCGCGCGTTCACAGCCTCGCGGCAGCGCTCGTCACCCACCTGCTGCCCTGAGGCCGATGTGCGCTAGCAAGACCTGCCTGCCGTGTCTTCTCGGGTGACACCTGTCGCCCCGGCTGTTCCGTGCTGGCTAGAGTCTCACACTGTCTTTTAATGTCTCACTTCGCCCTCCCCACCCCCACCTACACACACCCGATGCGCCTGGCGTCCTGCACTCCTCCCACTGGTTGGTGCTTTCCTCTTAGGACTTAGGGGAACTCCAGCGGTAATAACCACACACACTTCCCCTTAATCAGTGGCCTGTCAAACCCACCCGGGGATTTCCATGACTGTTTCTTAACTGTGGTGTAGGGGCGTGGCATTTACTGAAAGACCTTTGGTTCATTGTTCGTGGGTCAGAGGAAATAGTGGTAACGGTGCAGAGAAGATAACCTGAATGGAAAAGGTCCGTCTCCCGTATATATTAAAAGAGAAAGAAAATAAAAAAGAAAACACGAACTTTTGTGAATTCCTTCTGATAATTTTTACTTTTTGTTCTAATGGAGAAAGCAAGGAATAAATAGAAATGCAGAGGCATGTAAAAGTCACATGACTCTTTTTTCAGCTTATTTTTTACTGTTTCAAAGATTGAGATCACCTCATTGGTTTCCTATATAGAAACGGGTTTTTTTTGGTTGGTTGGGTTTTTTGTTTTGTTTTTTTTTACAACTAGGACTGAGTTGGCTATAAAAAATTCCGCCTTTTGTCTCAGAGGGGATATTCTCATGGAAATCCAAAGTCTGAGTCTAAGGGCACTGCCATATTTTCCTCAATATTCCTTGTCTAAGCAGTAAATTTAAGTAATTTCATCTGAGGACAGTACTAGGAAAATAGATGGATTGGGAGAGCTCACCTGACTTTCCTGTCTCCCAGTATATCAAAGACAATCAGGAACTAAAGGCAGAACTCATAATATTATTCCTGAATTCATCATTATCCTGTGGAAACAAGAAGGATGCCCATTCCATTCAGTACAGCCAGGAAGAGCTCCAGATGGCATTATATCACAAAGATTAAATTTGTCTATCATGTAGAGATTTCAATATACTTTTGTGGGTTTTTTTTTTTTTTGCTTTTTTCCCCCTTTTTTTCCAAGTCAATATACTTTTGAACCTGATTAATTCAAAATTTAATAAGTTATTTTCAACTCATCTTTGGATGATCAAAAACATTTTGTGGTCCCTATACACTGTTGATCATGTACCCACCTAACGAATTTTGGAAAACTTTATTCCTCTGCACATTTTTAACTCGACATTAAAACATAAAAGTTGTCATAATTGCAAAGGAAATACAAAATATAGACAGGTATTTTAAAATAAAACTGATCCACTGCTCTTTTAAACGTATGCAATGAATTACAAATACTATAGCCATCTGATACTCACTGTCATCTGTTCAACAATTAATATATCAGCTCATCTTTAATAATTGGAAATATTATATCATTGCCTTTTGTCCTTGAACGTTCTACTCCTTCCCACAGAATTTTAATATATGTTCATAATGGACATCTTTATGATCACTCTGGCACATATTTCTGAAACAATATATGCATAAATTAAAAATCAATTTTTTTTTACACCTACAGCACCTGGTCTTCCTAGGTGGTCTCCCATCCAAGTACTAACCAGGCCCGAACTCGCTTAGCTTCTGAGATCAGACAGGATCAGGCTTGTTCAGAGTGGCATGGCCATAGATTGAAATTTAATTTTTATAAAATTTGTTTTTTTACTTATTTTGTGATCATAGGCTCTAAGTGCTAAAGAAAAATTTCTCCTTGACTGCATTATCACATATTACTTTCAGTGCTTGCTAAACAATTGATTAAATAATATAAATATATTATAAATGTTGAAGTAAAATTCTACTTCAAATGCAATCTTAATAGGGTTGCAGGTTATATTTTAACAATTTATTCAAGTGTGTGTTCATGAATACCACCTATTACTAGAATATGATAGGGTTTAGCATAGTTTCTGTTCCTGTTTTTCATTTCTAAAGATTATTAAGAGTTGAAAAATCGACATAAATAAGTACATAGGCCCATAAAGGATGTTATTAAATCAACTTTTTACAATTTTTTAAACACTTGTTTTATAGCCCAAAACTCATTTAGTGATCTTTATCCTGAAAAATCAGTTATCAGTAGACAACTCAATTTTCTTTAAATCAGTGACTTGGAAACCACAAGACTTTTGTTCCCAGTTAGGGTTGCCATAGTTAGCAAATTAAAATACAACACATCTAGTTAAATTTAAATTTGAGATAAACAACACATAATCTTTCAGTATAAGTATATTCCATGTAAAGCATTATTTGCTGAATACATTATTCATTGATTATCTGAAATTCAAATTTAACTGGGTGTCCTGTATTTTATCTGGCAGCTTTATACACAGATACTGGAGTCATTCATTTTTCTCAACACTAACAATGAACATTTCTAATTGTTTGGGAAGATTTTATACCTAGGGTCAATACATCATTTTAAAACCCAAGTTGAGTAAGAGACGAACCTGTATTTTTTAAGAAGAGAGAGCCATTGTGGAAATGTTGGTGAGAAGATAGAAGAGACCTGGCAACCTAACAGCTTTTGTTTTAAGGAAGATCAGTTTTAGGGAAAACTACATGTGAAAATACAACATTAGATTGTTAATTCCTTTAAAACTATTTGAGTTCCACTTATACATGGCTAAATCTTTGTAAAGACTTGGTAAGTTTATCCACGGGAACACATATCCCAATTTAAAGATCATGGCCTAAGAAATTCTAAACTAACTAGGATTCCCAAGTTCTTCCAACTAATGATTGTTGGGATCAGAACTGTCAGGGCCTGGAGTGGATCAATATGTCTTCTTTGTGACATTTTATACAACTTTAATTGTTGATTTTTAAAAAGCCATCATTTTCTTATAACAATTCTAAGTTGCATAGGAACAAAGCTGTATATATATTTGTTCACTGCGTTGTTCTAGTAGCAGCAAGGCACCTGAAAATAGTAGGTGCTCAATAAATTTTTGTTGACTTATAAAAATGGAGTCGATCTATCTACTTGGGCCTACTCTATTTTAAAGCTGCACCCCAATTTTAATAGTGTAACATGTCCTACACTTTCTCTCTAACCCTCTGAATATCCCAAATATGTTATACAAAAACTCTCCTCTTCTTTCCAGTGTCCAACTTACCTAAATATATTTTCTCACCAAATACTCTTTTAGAGACAGAAATAAGAAGAAAATGTTTGAGGAAAGGGACAAAGTAGACACATAGGGCCATTACTATCTTTAGTTATTTAGTTTCTTCTACTTTCAATGTGTAAGCAAGGTGCAAGTGTGTGAGAGGGTTTTTCACCCCGTTCCTGGTTTGGGACTCTGATCTTTTCAGCAGTGATATGTTCCCAATATCCTATTATTAAATAATCAACTTTAAAGTGTTTTTTTTTCCCTTGAGGGTAATTATGATAAAAAAAATTCTTTCTCTAAAAGTAATTTCACAAGTAAGAATGCTGAAACAACTTCAGTACTAACAATGCAATTGCACTGTAAATTTTAAACATTTTTATTTAAAGAAATACGTAAACACTCTACCCAGGAATCTAGAACTGAAAATAAAAGTGAAATCTAACAAAGGGAACATGCTGTTCTGATTCCAAAGTGAATAAGAGAGTCATCATAAATGCTGGGAATTTCCTAATCTGTTGACAACTTTACATGTAAATAAAATAGATTAGCCTGAACAAGTGCTAATGAAGAAATTTACAAATAAATATCTTTTAATATAGGCCAACCTGTTCTCAAACATAATGAAATTTGCCCCTATAAATGGTGGCTTACTTTTAATTTCTTTGTCCTGACAGTGAAACCAGCAGGCAAATGAGTCCGGGGCTTGTGCTGCCTGCCCTGCTTAGCCAAAAGACCGACACAGGAGTTGGACTAAACAGAATAAGAGTTTATTAGAGAATTGCAAGTCCTGGAGACAGGCGTGCTATCTCGCTCAAAGGCCTCTCAGGAGTACAGATTATATAGGAAAAAAAATTGGTAGTCATGGAAACTAAGGGCATTGGGGTCATTGATCAGTGTTCGGTTCTGGAATCAGCCATGGCGCCATCCCGTCTGATCCCGTGACCTTTGCCTCGATGAGGCTGTGGCTGAAACACATCTAAAGCTAAGATGTTATACTTAGCTTAAAGTTCAACCAAAACCTATTTGTCCTCATGATTATAGACCAGAGGCTCAGTTAATCATGTCCTAAAGCTTAATGATTTAAGGGACAGGCATACAGAGGATAAGGATGGAGGAGTCATAAAGCCTTTATCTGGGCAAAACCAGCTTGAATCAAGAGAAAAACTATATTAAAGAAATAAAGTCTGTGTGCAGGTACAAGCTAGAGGGTAAGTAGAGGTGAGACTGAGAACACTGTGAGGCCCATAACGTAGGGGTCCTTGCATCAGGTCTTTCTTCGACAGTACTTTAATGACATATACTTTGCATAGTCTAAAGTGTACACATTTTAAGTGCATGGCTCTTAAATTTTAACAAATGTATATCTTGGGTGACCATCAACCAGATCAAGATGAAAAACATTTTTCATGACCCCCAAAAATTTCTTCATGCCTTTTTCTAGTCAATACCTATCAAATCCTCCATCTCCCTGCCTCAACCACTATTCTGATTTCTATCACCATAGATTTGGTTCATCTTTTCTTGAACCTCATATAAGTGGAAGAATACAGTGTGTACTCATAAAGGCTTCTCTCACATATTTTTAGTTTCATCCACACTGTAGCGTTAGCAGTAGTTCTTTGTATTACCAAGTAGTTTTCCTCCGAGTGAATATACTATAGTTTATTTGTTCTCCTGTTGATGGACGTTTGGGTTTACTGGTTTGATCACTTATGAAGTGTGAAGATATGAACAATTCTTTATTTAGGTCTTTGTAACTCTATGGGTTCATTTCTGTTTCATAAATAATAGGACATATAAAAGCCCTTGAATAGGTATATATTTGTTTTTATTAGAAACTGCCAAAAACTTTTACAAAGTGTCTGCACCATTTTACATTCCATTTGAAACCAGAAAGCAACCAAGTCTGGGGCTCCTGCTGCCTGCACTCCTCAGCCAATAGACCAGCACAGGAGTTGGGCTATTTAGCGCAAGTTTATTGTCAGAGCACAGGTGATCTGAGAAGGCAGTAGGTTAACACCTTCAAAAACTGCCTTCCCATTCTCAATCCATTTAAGGGAAAATCTGGACATTGTTCCAGGGGCTACTTGATGATTAGGGGTGTGTGGTGGGGGGATCTGTTCAGTTTCACAGAGTCTGCCGGAAGTCTTTTCCTTCCTGCTGCGTGGTCGTTCCTGTGGCATCAGCAACCCAGGAACAAAGATGTGAGCAGTCTGTAAAGAATGCTAGGCCATAAAGATTTTGATAAGCAAGCATTAAGACAGAGTCACAAGTTTCAGGGCACTTTTCTGAGGCACATTCTAAGCTTGAGTAAATTAGAAACAATCTATTGTTTGATAAAAGACTGGGGAAACTGGGGGACACTGGGGCTGGGACACATCTAAAGCCAAGATGTTATCTTTAGTCTAAAGTCCAACCATTGTCCTCGTGACTGTAGACCTGAGGCTCAGTTAATCTTTTGTCCTAAGGCTTAATGAAAAGGAGCAGGCATACAGAGGATAAAGAGGGGAGGGGGCAAGTGAGTCACAGTGCTGTTATCTGGGGAAAACCAGCTTGTATCACAAGCAAAAAACAAACAAACAAAAAAACAAACAAACAAAAACCTATATTAAAGAAATGAAGTTTGTGTGCAGTTACGAGCTGTAGGGTAAGAAGAGGTGAGACCAGAAACACCGTGATGGCCATAATATGACGGTTCTTGTATCAGGTCCTTCTTCACTCCCAACAGCAATATAAAAAGATTTTAGTTTCCAAACATTCTTCCTAAGAATGCACAGGAAGACATATCATCATTAAAATGCCAAAGATTGGAGACAAAAAGAGAGAATCCTAAAAGCAGCAAGAGAAAGGCAGCTAGTTACTTATGAGGTTACTCCTGTAAGAATGTCAGCTGACTTTTCAACAGAAACTTTGCAGGTAAGAAGGGATTGGCATGAAATATTCAAAGTGATGAAAAACAAGAACCTACAACCAAGACTACTCTATCCAGCAAGGCTATTAATTAAAATTGAAGGTGAGATAAAAAACTTCCCAGGCAGGAAAAAGCTAAAGGAATTCATCACCAACAAGCCAGAATTACAAAAAAATGTTAAGGGGACTTTTGTAAAAAAAAAGTGGGGGGGGAACCCATAAATACAAATAATAAAATGACAAAATATGAATAATAAAATGGTGATAACCTATCAACAATCACTTTAAATGTGAATGGATTAAATGTTCCAATCAAAAGACGTAGGGTAGCTGAATGGATAAGAAAACAAGACTCATATATATGTTGTCTACAAAAGACCCACCTCAGATCAAATGACTGACACAGACTGAAAGTAAAGGGATAGAAAAAGATATTTCATGCAAATGGGAATTTAAAAAAAAATAGCTGGGGTAGCAATCTCATATTAGATATAATAGACTTTAAAACAAAGGCTGTAATAAGAGACAAAGAAGGACATTACATAATGACAAAGGGATCAATACAATAAGAGACTTAAATGTAAGACCCAAAACCATAAAACTTTTAGAAGAAAACACAGGCAATAAACTCTCTGATATTGCTATTAGTAATTTCTTTTTTGATATATCTCCTCAGCAAGGGGCAGAAAAGAAAAAATAAACAAATGGGACTATATCAAACTAAAAAGTTTTACACAGCAAAGGTAACCATCAACAAAATGAAAAAACAACCCACTTAGAGAAAATATTTGCCCACGATACATCTGACAAAATTTATAAAGAACTCATACAACTCAACGACAACAACAAAATCCAATTGAAAAATGGGCAGAAGACCTGAATAGATATTTTTCCAAAGAGGAAATACAGATGGCCAATAGACATATGAAAAGATGCTCAAGGTCACTAATCATCAGAGAAATGCAAATTAAAACCACAATGAGATATATCATCTCTGAGAGATATTACTCTGTGTCAAATTGTCTATCTTCAATAAATCAAAAAACAACAGATGTTGGGGATGTGGAGAAAAGAGAACCCTCATACACTGTTGGTGGGATCACAAATTGGTACAGCCTCTCTGGAAAATAGTATGGAGCTTCCTTAAAAAGTTAAAAATAGAACTACCTTTTGATCCAGCAATTGCACTTCTGGGTATTTATCCGAAGAAAACCAAAGCACTAGTTTGTAAAAATCTATGTACTCCTATGTTCACTGCAGTATTATTTACAATAGCCAAGATGTGGAAGCAACCTAAGTGCCCATCAATAGATGATTGGATAAAGAACTTATGGTACATATATACAATGGAATATTACTCAGCTATTAAAAAAATGAAACTTTATCATTTGTGATGACATGGATGGACCTAGAGAGTATTATGCTGAGTGATATAATTTAGTATGATTTCACTTATATGTGGAATCTAAGGAACAAAAGAAATGGACCAACTAAACAAAAACAGATCCATAATTTCAGAGAACAGACTGGTGATTGTCAGGGCTGGGGCTTGGGGCACTGGGTGAAAAAGGTTACAGGATGAAAAGTACAAATTAGTGGTTACAAAACAGTCATGGGAATTTAGAGTATAGCATAGGGTAAAGAGAAAAATATATTTTTTAAAAAGTCAGCAATTTATTTTAATCACTATTACTGTGTAGTTGAATGAAGAGAAACACATGATAAAATATACTTATTACATTTGATCCCATGAACTCAGTATTACCAACAGAATTTTAGAGCTATGGCAGAAGAGATCGTGGCCCCAGACTCACATTAGTCAGGGGTCATTCTCTGGAGTAGTTACAGGTATAAGCAGTTAGCAGCTCTCACAGCTTTGGGGGTTTGGTTCATGGGGAGATAAAGCAGATCAATTCATGATTGAAGGCTAAAAAAAAAAAAAATAGATGTCAGCCCTAGGACCTGACCAATTCTTACAGGAGCCAAACCAGATGAACACATGATTCTTTGAGAGTGAAAATATTGAGACTGACAGTTGGGACAGACTGGCTAGGAAAAAAATACTCTCACACCTGAGGAAGCTTGTTTACAGCAAAAGAACTGGTCTAAGAAGACTGGAAGAGGTTACAGGAGAGAGAAAATATACAAAGAGCTGTTTGTATAAAGGAGGACTCTAGTGATCACTTGTTTCTCCATTCTCAAAGCTTTCCAGTCATCTACTGCTGACTGTGTGTCTGTGTCAGTTTGAATACATTCCGAAAAACAGAAGCTTTAAAAGCTGAAGCAATTCCAGATGCTGACTTTTCTCATTCTACCATTTTCCCCACTTATAAGGTATAGGAGGAGAAACAGAGAAATACCATTATACTTAGGGCCAAGCAGACTCCCTGCTTGGAAGATAAAGAGAGAGTAAAGGGTCATAACCCCTCTCTCAGTGCCATTGGGGCAAGGCAAGACAGGCATGTAAGGCGAACGCTTTAAGGAGGCCCTTGCTCTAGGGGTTGGGTTCTCTAGTTCTGGCCCAGGGCAAGTACAAAATGTGCATTGAATAGGCCGTTTTGAATGGGAGCAATGGAAACAAGAGTTCTTGATGAATTGATCTTGCAACCTCTGAATCAGATGGGCATAAAAATTTCCCCAGACAAAAAGTTCTAATCTCTCTAGAAAATTGGAGGCAGTGCTTGTTTTGGCAAGTTAGAGGCTTCCTGGTGGGTGGTGCTTCAGGTGTTTGAAGGCAGCAGGAGGACTAGATCTTAACCAAAAGTCTGACAAGTGATGGCAGCAGTAGCTGAGTTTGTTGCAGGCCAGCAGCGGCAGCAAGGCAACTCTGGAGCCAGTTAATCTGGCTTTGAACCCCACTTTCCCCTTCCTATTTATGTGAGTGCAGCAGACACAGTTGGTGCTCAGCTCAGATTCCTTTCTATTCCCTGTGAGCTCAAATCCCAGCTGTTTCAGAGCTGCTAACAGCTTACATCTGTGACCTACTCTAAAGCATTACCCTTGGTTGATGTGAATCTGAGACCTCTACCACAGCTGTTGCCATCGCAATCCCCTGCCCCTCCTCCTGTGGATAGGGCTGAGGCTAAACTCCTTTCTTGCCCAGCTCATTCCCTGCACTGTACCCTGCTGGTCTCATTTGCCACAGGCTTTCCTGAGGACTAGTACACTCAGTAGATCACGTGTTCCTGAATTCCTGTGCTAGCCAACATAGTGGTGCCTTGAGAAATTTGCCCATTATGCATCAATCTCTACCTCGGCTGTACAATGGTGATAATGATAGTGAAATAACTTTTAAGAGTGTCGTGAGGATTAAATAAATTGATACTTGTGAGGTACTTTGAAAAGTGGCACATAAAAAGAGTTAGTAAGTTTAGTTATTATGAGAGGTTGGTGCCATCTTTTATAAAGATGTGACAGTCCTTTACAATAATTTTCAGAATGGCTAATTAATATAATTGCTTTGGGAATGATGCTTCTCAGACCAAGGTAGTGCTTGCTTATACCAATAGTCACAAAGAACATGTTAAATTGTGTGAATGTTTCACAGCAACCCATCACTCCAACTGAGAAAATCAAACTCAAAGTGTAAGCCATATCAATAAAAAGAAATACACAATAGTTTCTGCTTTTTCTCCTCAATATCTGTCAGTAGAGAAGAAATTGAATAAATTATATGTTTAGATCATGGAATATTACACAGCTGTAAAAATAATATTAAGTGGCCTGACAGAAGCAAATTCAAATTCTCTCTGGAAGAATGCATCCTCATGCTGAGTCTCCAAAACCCATTGATAGAGCCCCAGTGAATATGATCTTACACATAAAACTCACAAGACATATTAGAATCATTAAATATCAAAGCAGTACATCTAATATGTTTACAGAAATAAAAGGGACTTGAAAACATAGGTGAAAAGCAAGAGATTATAAAAAATGAGCAGGCAGATTTGTAAAAAAATAAATAAAACTTTAAAAACTGAAAAATAATCATGACATTAAAACCTTAATGAAATAATTAGACTGAAGAAATAATTAGTGAACTTGATAAGCAATCTTTATAAAGTTAATAAGAAACCTGTAAATTGCAGCATAGAGTGATGAAGAAATTAAAAAATGAAAATGTTGTTAGACATGGAGGGCAGGTCTTATGTTTGCCTAATTCAAGATCCAGAAAAAGATAATGAAGGGACATGGGAAAATCTAATTTAATGAGGCTGAAACTGTCCTAGAAATGGTACGTTAAGGTGGCAACTGGATAAACAACCTGTAGAGACTGCTAGGTCTCAGCATAGCGAGATGAAGAAATTAAAAATTGAAAATATTGTTAGACATGGAGGACAGATTTTATATTTGCCTAATTCAAGATCAAGAAGAAGTAATAAAGAGACAGGGGGAAATACAATAAAAGAAGCTGAGACTTTCCCAGAAATGTTAAAAGGCACCTAGCCTCAGATTTAGTACTTTAAGGTGGCAACTGCTTTATTACGTTGGAAGCAAAAAGGAATCACCAGTGAATATTCAATAACATATTATCTCTGAGACACATTTGAAAAGTTATTTACAATTACTAATAAGAACTTTGATTTCTCTAGAAGTATATTATGAAAATGAGAGTAAATATCAGATTTGGAGCTGATAAAATGAGTTTATGGAGAACAATTTGACATATTTACTTGATTGTATTCTCATATCAGGTACTATTTTAAAAACCTTATAATAAATAAGGAATTATTTCTCTGGATGTCTGGTGAATATATTGAAAAAATGATTTTTAAGTGTTTAGAAGGTAGTATTAACTTACTTTCTAAATTCAAAAGGTTCAGAAAGTAGAAAATAATGCAAATTCTTATTATCTCATTTCATAAAATTTCCTTTTATTTTTATCTGCAGATCAAATTAGGAAAATATAATTTAATCTAATCTGTGGCCAAGGCATTGTTAAAGAAAAAATAATAATTCTGACTCATGCACCAGACTCCTCCAAAAGGGTCTATAAAATTTTATGCAATAATTGGATAGAACTACCTGACTTCATGTTATCCTATTTTTATACTTGAAATGCAAGTGTAAGAGAGTAGGGATTTAGAAAGGGAAAAGTAAATAAATTTGCTTTTTGGAGAGATTGAGAAGTATTTTCTCTTAAAATGTAAAGCATTAGTTTTTTTCAAATTAAAAATACAGCATATTGACTCAGAAACTGAGACTACCTGAGGTATCAGGTTTTGTCAGGAAGGGAGTTTTGAAAATAGCCCTCATCTGATATGGTTAGAAGTGCTTCAATGTCGTTGTGATGTGTGGAAAATTTTGAATGTGGCTGAGTAGCTATTTACTACAATGACAGTAAAAATTACAACATTCCAAGTAGTAAACCGAAAAATAGTACAACGTATTAACTCTGAGAACTTCAACTATTCACATAGCAATCTCATGCTGTTAAATGTATCCACAACGAAAATTCTTAGGAATGCTCTCAGAGATAAACTTGACTTACTGAGCTAAAAATGTTTATCTCTTATAAGACAGAGGTGGTAAGATTTGACCTTTACTGTAACCAACACAGAAGAACTGGTCGATGAAGTAAAAAATAACAAGGGCCTTGAGAAAAAAGAAGTAATGTGGTCTTAGATTTTTTCTTTTTTTAATAACTGTTGTAGATTTCATTCTATGGCAGAGACCCTGAGATAGAGATTGTGTACAAGTTGGTTATGAGACACTGCTTTCATAGACAATGCACATAAAGGAATGAAAGAAGCAAGACTGAGCAGAGGTGTAAACTGAACCGTAATGCAGTTGCAACAGAGGTCTGGACAGGTCTCACATGAAATTCTGAAACTAGGATGGCATTTCAAAAATGTCTGTAATAGATACTGAGCATCTTTTCATATGTCTATTGGCTGTCTGAATGTCCTCTTTTGAAAAATGTCTATTTAGATCCTCTGACTATTTTTTAATTGGATTGCTGTTTGTTTGTTTGTTTGTTTTTGGTGTTGAGTTGTATGAGTTCTTTATAAATTTTGAATATCAACACCTTATTGGATAGTATCATTGGTGAATATCTTCTCCCAGTCCGTAGGTTACCTTTTCATTTTGTTGATGGTTACTTTTGCTGTGCAATCACTTTTTAATTTGATGTAGTCCCATTTGTTTTTGTTTTTTGTTTTTTGTTTTGCTTTGTTTGTTTGTTTCCTTTGCCCAAGTAGATATCTCAGAAAAAAATATTACTAAGGACAATGTCAGAGAGTTTACTGTCTATGTTTTATCTTCTAGGAGTTTTAGGGTTTAAGTCTTTAATCCATTTTGAGCTTGCTCAACATCACTAATCATCATAGAAATGCAAATTAAAAACAAAGTGAGATTCACCTCACATCTGTCAGAATGGCGATCATCAGTAAATCAACAAACAACAAGTGTTGACAAGAATGTGGAGACCAAGGAACACTTGTGCACTGTTGGTGGGACTGCAAATTGGTGCAGCCACTATGAACAACAGTATGCACGTTCCTCAAAAAATTAAAAACAGAACTACCATATGATCCACCAATTCCACTTCTGGGTATTTATCCAAAGAAATCCAAAACACTAATTTGAAAATATATACATGCCCCTATGTTCCCTGCAGCGCTATTTATAATAGCCAAGATATGGAAGCAACCTAAGTACCCATCAATAGACAACTGGATAAAGAAGATGTGGTACATACACAAATGGAATATTACTCAGCCATAAAAAAAAAAAATGAAATCTTGCCATTTCTGATGACATGGATGGACCTTGAAGGTATTACGCTAAGTGAAATAAGTCAGACAGAGAAAGACAAATACCATATGATCTCATTTATATGTGGAATCTAAAGAACAAAATAAACAAACGAAACAGAAATAAGACTCTTAGATACAGAGAACAAACAGACGCTTACCAGACAAGAGCTGGGTTTTGAAAATTATAAAGTACATATTGGTAGTTAGAAAATAGTCCCAGGGATGTAAAGTACAGCATAGGGAATATAGTCCATGAAATTGTAATAAAATGTATAGCGCCAGATAGGTATTACACTAATTAGGGGATCACTTTGTAAATTATTGAAATGTCTAACCACTATACTGCACACCTGAAACTAATACAAAATAATACTGAATGTCAACTGTAATTGGGAAATAAAAGGAAAAAGAAATGTCTGTACTTAAAAGGGCCAGCCCTTAAACTCCCACATCAATCACTTAGATACAGGAAGCTGCCTGGAAAACCGTGTGGGAGGCAGCTCCTTTCAGCTCAGTACAATTCCTCAGCTCTAGCTCAGTGCCATTAGCAATACTCTGAATAGCTAGGTTAATGAGTGACCCAAAGCTAAAGGAGAATCTGGGCAGCACAACACTTTCATTACAGTGGCCAAGGAAGAGAATGTTTCTTGTCATATATCTACGCTCAACTTTAGGACCGTACTTTTCCAAAAGGTTAAAGGATCAGGAAAAGACTGAAACTATATGACATTTGTAGCTAACAGAAGCATACATTCACTCATTCATTAAGTATCAACAAATACTTAAAATGGACTTACTCTTTGTTAATCTTCATGTAAGATCCTGCAGAAACAATGAAGAATAATAGTTCTGACTAGTGCTGTATTGAAACTGCTGCTACATGCTGGTGACAGCCAATTATCAGTATTTCTTCCCAACTTCCAGTGATGTCCAGTTGGTAACTTAAAATGGTCTGTGATGAGAGTACTTATACCATGAAAACTGGATAGTACTACAAAAAAAAAAAAGAGCTTTTTACCTTCGAGAGCCCATTGCTAAACATGTACCAGCACAATACTGCACCCCACTTTTGAGCTGGCAATCTAGTAGAACTGGGAATGTTTATAATTGTTTACTCTGCCTCTGGTCTTTTGAAGTAGCTGCATATACCCACGTATGTAAGAAAAAAATGAGTTCTAGATACTCCTAGACTGTGACAAGAGCCTTGGGTTTGTGCTACATCATGCTATACCATGGAAAGATAATGTGAGTCATATATGTAATTTAAATTTTTCTAGAAACCATATTTAAGAAGTAAAAAGTAGTGAAATTGTTATATATTTTATTTAACTCAATCTATCCAGAATATTAACATTTTAAAATGTAATCAATATGACAATATTTTACTGTTTTTGTATTATGTTTTCAATATCCATGTGTATTTTACACTTATAGCACATCTAAATACAGATGCTAAATTTACATCAAAATACTTGAACTATATTAGATTTTTAAAAATTCAAAGTTGAAAAAGTAGCTTCATATATACAAGTTTTTCAAAACAGAGTTAAACAGATGAAATAATTTCTAATGTGCCTATACTGATTCTTGGATATAAGACTGCCAGATCTGAAGCCATCAGTGAAGAGAGTAATAAGAGATGCTTGGTTTATATGGTCAGATGACAGGAAAAAGTGGATGACAACATTCAAGTTTTCATGAGCAGTGGGTTCAAAAGACAGTGTCACTGACACACCCGATGTTCATAGCAGCATTATTCACAGTGGCCAGGACATGGAAGCAACTGAAGTGTCCTACGATAGATGATTGACTAAAGAAGCTGTGGTACATAAATACAATGGAATATTACTCAGCCATAAGAAGAGATGAAATACTGCCATTTGCAACAATATGGATGGACCTCGAGATAATCATGCTAAGCAAAATAAGCCAGACAGAAAAGGTTGAAAATGACATGATATTATTTATATATGGGATATAAACCTAAAAGCAACAAATGAACAGGACAAACAAACAGAGACTCATGGACATTGACAATGGACTAGTGGTTACCAGAGGGAGGGGTGTGTGGGAGGAGCACAGAGGTAGATGGGGTAAAGGGGGTTAAATATAAGGGATTAAGGGGAGGATGAAGTGGGTAAAGGGGACCAAATATATGGTAGCTTAAGGAAACTGGACTTTGGGTGGTAATTACACAATAGAATATATAGATATGAAATTATAATGTACATCTGAAAGTTATGTAATTGTATTAACTAATGTTACCTCAGTAACCTTAATTTAAAAAAAAAATAAAAATAAATAAAAATAAAAAATAAAGAATGACTGTCCTGATCCAATTTTATAGAAGGAAAAGCCTTTAGAGCCTTACAGTAGAGGTTAATAAACCCCCTGCTCTTGGGCATTCTAACTATCAGGTTCTCTTTCTCCTTTTTGTGCACAGAGAGGCAGGAATGCCCTTGGAGTACACATTAAAAAACATGGGGATCACCATAGATTCCTAGGATACTATAGTCAGAAACCAGGGAAAACCTCCTCGCCTCAGAGCCATTGTTGCTACTTCCCTCTTGGTTAAGGCTACAGAGGAAATTGTTATAGGATCCCTTCTAACCAACTTTGTACCTCATGCAATAGAAGCTCCCCTGATTTCTTTTGTTATTATCATTGTTATGCATTTAATTTTTATTTTATTATTAGTTTCAAGTATACAGTACATTGGTTAAACATTTATATAGTTTATGAAACAATCCCCCTGATTGCTCTTTCTCTCTTCTGGCTCTACACCTAGCCATTACATTAATGCTAACTGTATTCCCTATGCCGTGCTCCCCATCCCTGTGACCATCTAATAACTACTAATTTGTACTTCTTTAACCTTCACCCCTTTCCCCCAGCCCCCCAACTCCTAAGGAAAAAAAAAAAAGACAATGTTATCGAGAACACTTCCTCTGCGTAGCACAGAAAATTAATTAACACCAGCCAGAATGGGTTCCAGGTCTCACGATTCAGGCCTACTCAGAGATTTAATCATTCAACGTGCATAACTTGAATTCCATAGACTTTTGTTGGTTATAAAACAGATTTTTTTATTATAATATTATGTCAATTTATTCTGAATGAGAATTGAAAACTGACTCAAGTAAGTTTGAATGTCCCAGTGTTAGCTTTCTAATTTCATAAAAATAGTTTTTACAGTTTATAATCTGATATTACCCTCAGTGCCATCTTTCCAGTAATACATGTGAAACACTGTAACCACATAGAACTGCAAATGTAAGCTATATTTAAAAGCTCATCGTGTTAAATTTTCTGTGCTTTTTTGTAAATAGTTTTTAAATTTTAGATTATATGTCTGAAGTGTACAGTTAGTAATTAGCTTATTGATAATTGTACGCTATAGTTTTCAATAATATTTTTTTTCTTATGCAAGCATCATACAGTAAAACAAACTCTAATGTTTGGCATCCTTAAAAAGCAGCATGTCAATATCAAAACTATGTCTGTCAAAATTTCATAAATTCACTAATTTGTGACAATTCAGTATTAACTTCAAATTCAAAGGAGTAGTGCATAAATTGAAAAGCAACTCTATGCTGGTCATAAGTACAAACTTCCAGTTATAAGATGAATAAGTTCCAAAGATCTAATATACAGTGTGGTGACTATAGTTAATAATACTGTACTGTATGCTTGAAAGTTGTTAAAAGAGTATATCTTAAATATTTTCAATACCTTCCCCCTGCAAAAAGAAAAAAAGATATTTATGTAAAGTGATGGACATGTTAACTAATCTTATTGTGGTCATTGTTGTACAATCATCACATTGTACACTTTAAATTTACACAATGTTATATGTCAATTATATCTTGATAAAGCTTGGGGGAAGCAAATCAACTCTAAATTTATCATTCGCAACAAACTGTTTTTCAATTTTTTTCTAGTTTTTTTTTCAGCCAACTTATAAAACACCATTGACTATAATTAAAATATTCTGCATGTTAATTCATGTTAGAAAAATGCATAAAATTCTTATTGGCTTGTATAATAAAAGATTTCAATATCAACATTAATTCTTCTTACCTAGAGAGCTAAATTACAAATAAACTTTTCTAATTCCTTAGAGCTTCAAGTTCTGCTTGTTCACATGCAGTATAATATGACTGAAAAAACATAAATTATGCTGCCAGGTTTTGTATTTCATTATTGAAAATTTGGCAAACATTCTTTTGTTTCAAGAAAATCTTGAGTTGGAGTTAACAACAAAGTAAATCTTTGCTAAATTCTTTTACAACTCAACCAGTGAGTATTGGTAAACACAAGATCATTAAATTCGGTGTGTTGTACTTCTTTCAACAGTTTCATAAACTGGTGCTGATTCATAGCATTGGCATGTACACATTGAACAATTTTAATAACTGTCTCCACCACTTTTCATGAGTCTGATTCAGAAAACTGAACATGATTATTTTCAATATTTTTCATGGAGTGGAACAAAGCAATAAGGGAAACATGAGTCTCTTGTTTTAAAATCCCCATAAATACAGATTTTTGACCTAACAGCTAAAGCACTTCCATCATGACAGAAATTATTTTTTCTTGATATTTAGCTAAATTATTCGTTGACAGTCATGAAAGTTTTAAATATATATGTGCCACGAGTTTGACTTTTTAGTCTATGAGTTGACATCACTTCTTCAAAATTTGGAATACTTTGAGACAAAACACACCCAAAGCATTAATTGGGTATGGCTCATGTATAAATAAAGAAAAGCACTTGTGATCTTTCAAATTTTTAATCAATTGATCACTGATATTCTTAAAAATGGCTTGTATTCTATGAATGATTATTTGATGATTTCATTAAAGACATTTTACTTTTTATAAAATATGATTCTTTTTCTAATAATTTTATAACATTGCCATAACTGAAATAATTTATTTTACCATGTCACTATCTAAAAATGATTTGATATTTTGTGCAAGAATCTAAGCCATTTAGTAGCTAAAGTTTCAAGCTCAAATCCTGCTAAACATAATTTTTTTAAATTTTGTTAAACATTTAATTCTGATTTCAGGTAATTGATTTAGTCTATTCAAGTCTTTTTTGACTATTGAAAAGAAACAACAAATTCACTATGTATTTGCTGAAAATGTCTCTAATGTTGTCTACTTTATTATTTTAACAAAAATTATTTTAACAAAACAAACAACTCTTTCGTTTTGCTTTTCCACAACAAATTGCAATTGCCATTCATTATGAAATTTGAGACATATCTTCTTCAATCTTTTTTTTAACTGCCATGGTTGTACGACTGGCTTCTGTGTATACATTGGATCCTACATCAAATATGCCCTAGTTTAAAAATTTTGTCCATACTTTATATTTAAATTAGAATAATAATATAACTATGTTACAGTTAAAATAATAAGTATTTCCATTTAATTGCCATTTACAATTTACATAGGTATCACTGTACTACTTGCATAAAAATCCAAATAATCATGTTACAATGTTACATCAGTGTATAGGAAAAATCCTTTAAATCATTTTGTTGACATCAACTAGATTGGTGATATGTTTATGTGTAATACTAGAGAAGATGCATGCTCACAATGCACATTACAACATCACAATAACATCTTACATGTTCAACAGTTGAAGTGAAATGTAGTCCTATCAAAAAATGGGATGTACCTACTGAATAGAAGATATTCACCAATGATATATCCAATGAGGGGTTAATAACCAAAATTTATAAAGAGCTCATAGAACTCAACGCCAAAAAAAAAAAACCCCAATCTAATTAAAAAATGAGCAGAGAACCTGAATAGACATTTCTCCAAAGAGGACATTCAGATGGCCAAGAAACATATAAAAAGATGATCACCATCACTAATCGTCAGAGAAAAGCAAATTAAAAACAAAATGGATATCACCTCACACCTGTCAGGATGGCTATCATCAATAAATCAACAAACAAGTGCTGGCGAGGATGTGGAGAAAAGAAAACCTTCATGTCTTGTTGGTAGAAACTAAATTGGTGCAGCCACTATGGAAAACAGTATGGAGGTTGCTCAAAAAATTAAAAATATAACTACCATATGACTTACCAATCCCACTTCTGGGTATTTATCTAAAGAAATCCAAAACACTAATTCAAAAAGATGTATGTAAGCCTACATTCATCACAGCATTATTTACATTAGCCAAGATATGGAAGCAACCTAGAGTCTCTCGATAAAGAATTGGATAAAGTGGTATGTATATGCAATGGAATATTTCATACATGTATGCAATAAAAAAGAATAAAATCTTGCCATTTGCAACAACATGGATGGACCTAGAGGGTATTATGCTAACTGAAATAAGTCAGGCAGAGAAAGATAGATACCATGTAATTTCAACTATATATGAAATCTAAAAATAATAATAATAAATGAACAAAATAAAAAGAAACTCATAGGTACAGAGAACATTTTGATGGTTGCCAGATGGGTGGGAGGTTGGGGCAACGGACAAAAAAGGCGAAGGTATTAAGGTGTACAAATTGCAAGCTATAAAATCAGTCATGGGGATGTAAAGTACAGCATTGGGAATACAATTGCTAATATTGTCATAACCATGTATAGTGTCAGGTGAATACTAGACTTATCATGGTGATGACTTTGTAAGGTATATAGATGTCTAATCACTATTTATACATCTGAAACTAATATAACATTGTATGTCAATTGTAATTAAAATTTTTTAATTGTTTAAAAAAGAAAAAAATCAGACAAAACTAAATTGGGAAACATTCTACAAAATACCTAATCAGTACTCAAAAGCATCAGGTCAAAAAAGATAAGGAATGACTGAGAAACCATCACAGACTGGAGGAGACTAAGGAAATCTGACGACTTAATACAATCTGATATTCTGGATTAGATGCTGAAACAACAAAAAGGGACAGTAGTGAAAAAAGTGGTGGAATCCAAATAAAGTCTGTAGTTTAGAAAATAGGTATTGTGCCAAATTCCTATTTTTGATAGCTGTAAGATGGCCATGTCTTACAACATGTTTCTCTTACAACAGAGAAAGCTGGGTGAAGGGTAGACAGGAACTCTCTGTACTATGTTTATGACTCCTCTGTAAGTCTAAATTTTTCAAACTAAAGTGTTAAAAATAAAGTAAGTAAAAACATTATATTTATATTTTAAAATGGTGTTGTATTTAATGGAAAATATTTTACACAGGTTCAATTTTAAAATTTCAATATAAGTTAGTTAAAATTTAACTAAAATGAAAAATTCAGTTCCTCAGTAGTGCTAGCCACATTTTAAGTGCTCAGGAGCCCATGTGGCTAATGGCCACCAAATTTGACACAACTATACTTGCATGGTCCTGGCTTGCTTTTGAACCCCAGCGTTGGCCTCCTGTTTTCTAAGCATTAGACTCTTTATCCTTCCTGATAAACATTAGCTCAGATTCATCTTGCTGTCCCTCACTGCGCTCTACTAAATCAGACTATCCTGCTTTATTTTCAGCTTTTTGGTCCCATCCTCTGGCAGCAGCTCTTTGGTTAGTGCTTCTCCCAGTCCAGCCTGAATCCCCTGCAAGGGGATGGGAATAGGGTGGGGCAAACATGAGTAAGAAGGAAAAGCAGGTCAAAATGAATGAGGAGGCTGTAAAAAGCAAATAGCCACTGTAAATAATACTTGTTCTTAGTTTTGGACAAATGACTTTTTAAAAAACTTGCAGAAAATATTATTTAACTATTGACATAATTATTTTTGAAAATCACACAAATAGTGGAAGAACTGAAAATAAGTCAACATTCCGATTCTCAAAAAAATAAAAAAGAAAGAAATTCTACAGACAGTTCAGAGTAAATAAATTTAACCATCTTAAGCAAGATTTTATTATGAATTAGTCAAAAGGTAGTATATAAGCTTTTAGAAAATAAAGAAATGATTACTAGGAGATAGCTTGCAATCATAAGGAACATCTGAGCCTGACACACCCACTTCCTGTTTTGATAAGCTTTTGAGATGGTAACACTGCAGATATTTGAATTTCACCAAAGCCCTTGGCAACACCTCTCATGATACACTTGTGGCAAAATGAAACTAGCTGGATGAGGCCATAAGTGACATTGATTTGTATCTGATGCTTAATCCTACTCGATATTTGTCAAACAGATTCTTTTCTCTCTGCAGATTTTGATGTCTCTAAAGAGATAATGTTTCAGGGTCCTGTCTCAAATTTGTCCTTTGCAATATTTTAGTGAATATAATTAAGAGTAGATTGGATGAAGATACTGCTCATTTTTATAAGTGGCAGAAATCTAGGACTGATAGCTGGCAAAACAGATAATTGTTAGAATTCAGGATCTCAACAGGTGAGATTCGTGGTTTAAATTGACCTCACCAAGGCATAAAATAGCTCAAGAGTAGAATTGCAGAGACGTATTTTGTAGTGTAAGCTGTGTTAACCAGGCCATACCAGCATGGGGTGGGGTGGGGTGGGGTGTGAGGAGCATATATGGTCCCAGGACAGTGGATCATAGCAACAACAGCCTCTAGTTACTCTAATTGCTGGAACTTTAGACCCATGCAAAACAAATCTCTTCCCCTGGGTAGTACTGTGGGGGCTTCCCCTACCTCCAGTGGCCAGTAAAGACCTCCTCAGCAGCTAGCACTGATCTGACACTGCTGCCTTGTGGCCTCTACCCTTGCCTGGGCACAGTTCCAGCAGCTCCTCTGTTGCAGTACCACCTTATTGCACTCAGTAAGAAAGAACTCTGCTGTGGGAAGATATCTGCTTGTACCAGAGTTAACAAGCACTCAGTTTTCACTGTGCCATGCTGAACAGTGATCTTCAAATAAAAATAAATTCTCTTCCTGAGGAAGAATTTCTACTCCAGTGAACAGAAATGGAAGCTACCGGTATCTGCAACTTTATATCCATTTTGCCAGTCTCCTCACATTGCCTAAAATGTTAACATTGTAGTGTTAACTCGGGGCTCTTCTCATCACTATTTACATTCATTATCTGAAGACATTTATGAGTTGATAGCTCACTAATTTATATCTCTAGTCCATACTCTACCCTGTGGTTATTTATTTTCCTTCTTAGCATTTGTCAAGATAGTATACTTAGCATATGCCAGTACACCACCTGGCATAGTATATATCCTTTATTCATTTAGTCTTTGCACCCTTTACAAAGTAAATCTGATGAGAGCAAAGATTTTTTAACACTAATACATATAGAACAGTGCCTGGCACATAGTAGACACTTAATAAATATTTGTTAGTGAATGAATGACATTTTTTTGTCCAATATGAAGGACTCTTTAAGCACAGAAATTTTCAGAAATGGAACTTCCCCCAAAGTCATTGCATTTCCTATGACTGGAGATATCTGCTTGGCAGAAATATTGGGCAACACATTCAACTGCTAATCAAAAGCAGAGAGGAAACCAGAAGTCAATATTTGCATGAAATATGACTATTACGAGAATAAAGATATAAATGTAGTTGGATTTTTCATAAACACAACTGATTACTCTCTCCATTCCTTGGTTCTGTTTCTGTATGTGTGATACTTCTCTCTACCTCATTCCTCTCTCACTCCCTTCCTGTCTTCCTCTCTCTGTCATCTCTTTTCTTTCTCTTCTCTCTCTTTCTCTCTCTTACACACACACACACACACACACACACACTCACACTCACACACATATCTTAATGTAACCTGGATGCTGCTACCTGGAGCCCTCCCTCCCCATTCATTGAGGTTTACATGGCCTTTAGCTCAAGTTTCATGGCCTGGGTTTCTATGAATGTCTGGAAATTTATGTGGTTTCATGATGCATCATGACTCAAGAATCCTACATCTACACATGCCATATTTGTCCAAGCAGCATCAACATATATATGAAATCTAGTCTTTTCTCATTTTCCACCAACCAAAGCACGTAGACTTTACAGAATCACTGGGATCCATTACCTCACCTACTGCCCAAAATGACTTGAACATGAAATCCTCTGCCTACTCAGCTTCCTTCTCCGACCTCTTCCCTCTTCTCCCCTCCCTTCTTTCCAACCTCCCTTACTTTCCCCTCCCTTGCATTTCCTCTCTTCTTCTTCTCCCCTCAACTTTCCCCTTTTCTCATCTTTCCCCTCACACTGAAGAGCACCAATTTCTTTCCTCTGTAGAGCACTGACCCAGTTGACACCAGGCTGTTGTATCTACCATTTACACCAACATTTACCTAGCTAAGTGTCTTTGTTCCACACAAAAATGATCTCTTACCTAGAAAGAGCTATAGAGTGAGCATCAATACGATTTGTTACACCTGCAGCACATTCTGAGCTCTTACTATATGCCAGACCTTAATAATGTTTACTTTTTACCCTTCAGGTTGAATTAACATTAAGGAAACTAATGCTGAAATTAATTCTCATAGGGTAGGTGGGTTTTTGTTTAGAACACTTAGAAAACTAGACATTAAAAAAAACTGACCATTCAATTTTTTGGGTAAATAGGAATTGACTCACTATTTTTATAGATGGGAATAAAACCAATTTCCTCTTCTTTAAAAAAAAAAAGTGTTTCTCAGCTTTTCTGATTATAACAGTAACACATACACTCTCCAAAAATCAGAAACTATAGACAATTAGGACAGTGATTATGATAGCTAATATTTTTTGAGTAGTTAATATGTGCTCCACATACTTATAAAGGCTTTACATGTATTACTATGAAGTACCATTGCCTCCTTTTGCCATCGATGAATCTGAGAGGTACAGAGAATTTGCAGTTGTTTCTCAAGACCATACAACTGGAAAACAATGATAACATAACCACGTCATCTAGAGACAATCATTTCAGTGAATATTTTCTTTGCTTTTCCTATCATTAAATTCTTTAAATGAGATATGAAACCACTATTTTGAAACCTGCATTTTTAACTTAATAATGATGTATGGTAGCATTCCACGACAATAAACACAGATCTACACCATCATTTTTATGATACACAGTGTTCCACTATGTGGAGATGAACATCTTATTCATTCATTTTCTGTACACGTGTCTGATAGTTTACCTTGGCACGAATTTCAAAAACATTGTCACTGAGTCCAAGAGTACACCTCAGTTTATTTTAATGTATTCAAGAGTCTATGAGATAACTTTTTATGCACTCCTTCTTTATGTTACATTTCTAGGTAGAACATTAATGACAAAATTTATAATTAGGTGTTTTCCCATTAGAGCAAAAGCAGATCTTTATATGTTATTTTTTCAAATCAAACTGTTATTCATTGATTTTTCAAAAAGAAACATAAATATATATCTTTTTAAATTTAATTTTATTATTAGTTTCAAGTATACAGTACATTGGTTAGATTTTTATATAGTTTATAAAATGATCTCCCTGATTGTTCTTTCTCTCCTTTGGCTCTCCACCTAACCATTACATTACTGCTGCCTGCATTCCCTGTGCTGTGCTCCCCATCCCTGTGACCATCTATCATCTACGAATTTGTACTTCTTTAGCCCTTCACCCCATTCTCCCAGCTCCCCAAACCCCTTCCTCTCTGGCTGTCACCAGATTGTCTTCTATATTTGTGAGTCTGTTTTTGATTAGTTTGCTCTTCTTATTCCTTAGATTCTGCATGTAAGTGAAATTATATGGTATTTATCTTTCTCTGTCTGACTTATTTCACTCAGCATTATAACCTCTAGGTCCATCCATGTCATTACAAATGGTAGAATTTCATTTTTTTTAATGGCTGAGTAATATTCCATTGTATATGTGAACCATAACTTCTTTATTCAGTCATCTGTTGATGGGCATTTAGGTTGCTTCCATATCTTGGCTATTCTTTGCAGGCTCACTGGGCTTCTTCACAGTTTGTCTGGCTTGAACAGGAAGTTTTGTTTAATGGTGTTGTCAACTCCCTCTAGTGGTAAGAAAGCAAAACCTGGCCTTGATGGTTCAGGTTTGTTGGGGGTTGGGGGGATGGGTCAGTAAAAAAAACACAAACATAATTTAGAGCTCTGTGTTATTTTTACTTTTCTTTCCTTTTGTTCATATAGCCACAAAGACTATAACTTCAAAAAAGTTTTATTCATATAGCCACAAAGATTATGAAACTTCAAAAAAGAAACTAAAATATTTTGAATTCAGAGCATAGTTTCATCATAAATATGAAACCACGTATTATAGTTTAGTTATAAAAGGTCAAGAGATTTCAGGAAATTTTAGGGTTTTTTTTTTATGGTAACTTTTCACAATGTCTCAGGTTTTGAAACAGCTACCTGAACTGCAATCATCTTTGTGGTTAATTACTTTTTTATATAGCCTCCAGCTCAGCATTATACTGACTTATGTTTGCACAGAACTGCTAAAATACTGTGCTAAATCACATCCATCTGTCAACAAGAAAAGAAGATGCGACATTGCACATTTAGTGAAAAAGAAAGAAAATGTGACCCTGTTTAGACTGGAAAGTACTGAAGAAGAATTATCCTCCTGTTTCTTCCAGTAACATTCCCTGCACTGGACTATACAACAGGTCTGTCCTTGCATTAAGGTAAGACAGTTTAAAACACCATTATGAAGGTTTTCTTTTCTACATGGTTCAGAACTCAGGCATAATTAGTCTGACATTTCCTTTGTATGGGAAGTCTTCCCAAGTTTATTTTAGTTGCTTAGGGCATTAAAAATGTTATAGAAGGTTTTATTGTTCTGAGAACTGGATCTAGTAGGGTCACGAGTGGATTTGAGTATGAGATAAATTTTAACTGTCTCTAGCTATGTCCTTTCTGTTTCCAGACTATTCTTCCCCACTAGAAGCTCAGGTAACCACTTACTGCTCTGGATACCGCAGGGAGGCAGTGAGAGGGCGGGACACACGAGAAGCTCCTCTAATGTTGACTTAAAACACACTCTTCATAGCAGAGAACATGGTAGCTATGTATACTGAAAAGAATTGTACAATCTGTCCCTTCCTTTCTAGAAGGCAGCTTTTGATAGGACAGTTGTTGCTATGCAGAAGTTGCTCGTTTTTATTACTGATATCGAGTACCCTTCTCTGCATTCCAGAATCCATATATTCACCTAGCCATTGAAAAATATTTATAAGGGCCTCATTCTAGAGACTGGGGATACAGTCATGAACCAAACAGGCAAAGTCCTGTCCTTGGTGGGCTTACACTGTAGTTGGAGAGACAGACAATGCACAAATAAACAAGTAGTGAACATGCTTTGAAAGTAAAGAGAGCAAGATATGAGGTACGGGGCAGTGATTATTCTAGAGAAATGGTCAGGGAAGCCCCTCTGAGGATATCTGATACTTGAGCTAGAACTGAACTAAGAGAGTGGGCTGTGTTGGGAGGTGGGGCTAGGCAGAGGGCCAGCGGGGAAGAGGCCTGGATGGGAAGAGCCCAGTGCTCTGGAGGAACAGGAAGCCTGCGTGGCGTGTGGCTAAGGCTCAGCGAGCAGGCTGGGCACAGCATGGGGGTGGGCAGGGGCAAGAAGTGTCATGAAAAGATGTTTATATTGTCTTTATTTCATGGATAATTCACTTTTTATAATTAGATATTCTACATGGCAAAGCAAATAGTATCATACAATCTCCAAAAAAACTTTGCTGACTAAAAATTTGGGACAAATAATAATAAAATAAATGACAAATGCCACACCCCAAATAAATAGCCATTTAGCTTCCCCAAACCAAAACCAAGGCATCTTCAGGATCATGTCATTAATTCACTAAAAACAAAACAAAAAACACGAGCACACACAAAACACTAAGCACTTTGCTAGTTGACGGAAATACAGTGTATGGAGTCTATAATATGGAGAGAAAAAAAGAAGACAAATAAGTCATTCAGATAAATCTGGATTTGCACATTGTGTTGAGCATCATGAAGAGAGACTACGGGGCGATGTGAGAAAACGACAGGAGACGTTGCAAGGGGCGTTCCCGGGGCCCTTGTCAGTCTGCTCTCTGACAAAGTTGCATCTGAGCTGAGACCCAAGGAAGGACTAGGTGAGACATAGTCAGAGGACAAGCTTCAGGGAAGGGGAAACAACGTGCACTGAGCTCTGGAGGGTGGAAGACCATGGCGTATCTGAGCAAGTGTGGTTGGAGTGTAGGGAACAAGGGGGGACAAACAGCAGGAGAGGCCGGGCAGCGTTTCTCAAGCTCAGCAACGTTGACATTTTGAGCTGGAAAATTTTTGGTTTGGGGAGCTGTCCTGTGCATTGTAGAATGTTTATTAGCAGTGACCCTGTCCTCTGCCCACTAGACACCAATAATAATCCCTCCTCCCCACCCCAGTCATGACAAACTCCAGACATTGCCAAATGTCCCCTGGTGGGGAACATCACCCCCGATTGAAAAGGACTGGGCTAGAGGCTCCGGCAGGGCCTTGGAGGCCATGGGAAGTAAGGTGCCTATACTTCATTGAGTCCAGTGGGAAGCTATGGAAAGTTCCAATAGGAGCACTACATAATTCCAATTACACTGCAAATTAGTTTCAAGTGTTCCCTTCCAGGGTTATCAGAGGACTGTGGTCACTATCACTTAACTGGCATCTGCCAGTCCCAGTTTATTCTCAGCTTGTGCTTCACCGTATCCATATCTCACCCCAGGCTCACTCCCTCAAGCAACTGCTGCTGGTTCAGATAACAGCCCCCAGTGGTGTGGCTTTAAGGTGGCAACATAGGACTGAAATGTACTTTACTCATCTATAAAATGGAAATATTAATGGACTCATAGGGCTGCTGAGAATGATAAATGTTCGTCACAGTGTCCTGGCATAGCAGCACTCGTAAATCTTAGAAGTAGAACAAAACACCTCTTGTGGCAGGCATGGAGGTATGCCCTTCAGCTCTCCCTTCAGGAGAGTGCTATCAGCCAATGGCCTCCAGCTGTTATTGCCTTTGTTATTGCTCTGAAACATTTTAGCAAAGGTCATGCTCTTCCTTGGAGAGGCCCTAGGGCCTGGCTATTTCTGCCAAATGCATAACTCCGCGAATAGGCAGTCTTGCTTCAGAGTCCCCTGTTGGGTGAGCAGAGACTTAGTCAGATCTGCAATGTGGTCTGAGGCTCTTCTGCCCAATAGGGCTTCCCCAGTTCTGTCTCTTTTCAGAGACGTTACTTTCCAATAAACTCTTGCATTCCTAGCCCTGCCTCAGCATCCACTTCCCAGAAGATACAGCCGACACACCACTCTCCATTTGTTTTGCCCTTTGCCCAGAACCTTCTCCTTCCAGGCCTCCAAATTCCCATTTATCATTCCAGTCCCAATTCCAGTGTCACTTTCTTTGCAGTGTTCAGGAAATGCTTATAGTTACCTTCCTCTTTGTTCTCACAAAACTTTGTTTATACCTCTATTACAGAAAAGCGAAGGAAACTAGTATTTATTGAACACCTATTTGTGGGCCAGGAACTGGACCAAATCTTACATATACCTTGAATTTCCACTCACCTGGGAGGTAGGCACTTTCACTATAAAACAATACATTTCATGTATTTTATTGTACTGTATCTGATTGCACTTCTAATTTTTGAGTGGAAATGCCCTATGTTTTTACAGACAAATATAGAGCCTGGTTCTATGTAATATATATGTAGTAAATACTTAACAAATGAATAAATGAAGGATGACTAGATTGGACTGACTTCTATGTGAAAAGGTGTATTTTTAATAATCGTTAAAATGTATGAGGATGTGACTAACACAGGACCAGATACAGCAGAGCTGTCCTGGAGATGTTAAATGCTAGGATTAGATAAAATAGAAACCTCTGTGTTCCATAGAGGCTATAATGGGATTTGCAGCCAGGATTTTTCAGATTTAAAAACACTGCCACTTAAAATATGAAAAAAAGCCTGGTCAGCTGGGCCTCAGGCCGAATGGAGAAAGAGATCAGGCGTAAGGATCAAAATGCCAGAGCTCGCTGATTTGCAGAAAACTTCTCTAGAAGTAAAAAAGTAAATACGACGTATTCTGGGTTCGCTAGAGCGCAATGGGAAATGGGGTAATTGGAGTGGTGGAGGTGTCTCTCCTACAGGAAATTCTGTTTTCTTTCATTTTAACAAGTTGTTGAGTATATTATCTCTATTTTTGGCTCCCAAGTTTTAGAAAACTGAACTAACTAAATTTCTGAGGGCTCTGCTACCACTGCAGGGCCTAGGGCTTGGCTGTTCGCCTTCTCATTGGACTGAAAAATTTGGGAGTTGGAGAAGTGATACGATCTACAGTTACTTACAAAGAGGCAATCTTGTGACTAACCCCTAGCATTTTGGAAAGTTGGGGAAGACGGGGCAGCCGGTAGGGGGCGGGATCAGGGAGGTTCTGCCATGCGCGGTTGATAAGATCCTGCCCCAGAGCCACACCTTCGCTCCGACTGTTTTGATACGCTTAAGATTTGCCCCACAAATCCAAGTAAACATCGCCACCTAGTGGCAACTCGCTTGAACTTACCGTGCATCCGTCCAATGTTTACAACGTGTCTATGTGCCAAGCACAGTGAGCAAGAGAGACTCTTAAGTGTCAGTCTTAGTGAGACTTACATTCCAATGGCTGATATGTCTTTCCCAAGCCCCACAGTGTTAGAGGAGTCCCCAGCAATTGATTGAGTTCAGATGTCTCAAACTCGGGAGCCAAAAACAAAGATGCTACACTGAGTCACTGCTTCACTTTTGTTGTTAAGTAAAAAAATTCTTTTAATAGAAAACATGACATATTACGGGTTGGGTAAAGCATCTTCTGGAGAAGCCAGCTTTTAAGTTTCTTTTGCATGGTATTTTTGAACTACTTTCCTTTTTCTCAATCTTTAAAATTTCTGAACTCACTAATTTTTCATGTGCTTAAATGGTTTTCTTGTTATAGAACATACTGGGAAAATATGATAAACGATAACTTAAACATTTTATTATTAGTGAACATGAGATTTTTAAGTCTTCTATTCTTATAATAGTCTGACTCCATTTTTGATGTTTGACTGCTGACAGCTTTCAAGGCCCACCACCTCCCTTTTCTTCTGCCCCACATCTGGGCAACCAGATAAGAAATCCAGGTGCTTTCTCCTTTGGCACTGAATGAAAGTTCAAACCATGCAAGCCCTGGCCCACATGAAAACCCCATTTCCTAATCACAATAAAAACAGAGTCAGTCTCCTTTCCCTGCTCTCTCAAGCCATTCTTGGACCTCCTAGGAAGCGGCCCTGTTTTCCCCAGAAAGCCTCATTATGTACTTAAGAAACTTTTGCATGCAATCTTGAGAAAGAACAAAGCTGGAAGCATCACACTTCTTGATTTCAAACTATATTACAAACCTATAGTAATAAAAACCTTATAGTATTGGCATAAAAACAGGCACATCAATCAATGGAACAGGAAAGAGATCCATATATATGTGGTCAATTAATTTATGACAAAAGAATATACAATGGGGAAAGGATATTCTCTTTCATAAATGGTGTTGGAAAACTGAACAGCCACACACAAAAGAATGAAACTGGACCACTATGTTAGACAGTATACAAAAATTAACTCGAAATAGATTAAAGACTTGAATATAAGATCTGAAACCATAAGACTTCCTTAAGAATAGAGAGGCAGTAAGCTCCTTGACATTGGTCTTAGCAATGACTTTTTAAACTTGACACCAAAGCAAAAATAAATAACTGGGATTACAACCAACTAAAAAGCTTCTGCACAGCAAAAGAAACCATCTACAAAATGAAAAGGCAACTTATTGAATGAGAGACAATATTTGCAAATTGTATATCCGATAAGGGGTTAATATCCAAAATAACACACACAACTCAATAGTAGAAAAAAAAACAATCTGATTTAAAAATGGGCAGAATATCTAAATAGATATTTTTCTAAAGAAGACATACAGATGGCCAACAGGTACATGAAAAGATGCTCGACATCATTAATCATCAGGGAAATGCAAATCAAAACCACAATGAGTTATCTTCATGCCTATTAGAATGGCTATTATCAAAAAGACAAGAAGTAACAAATATTGGTGAGGGTGTAAAGAAAAGAAAATTCTTGTGCACTGTTGGTGGGAATGCAAATTGGTGCAGTCAATATGGAAAACAGTATGGAGATGCCTCAAAAAAATTAAAAATAGAACTCTCATATGATCCAGCAATTTTACTTCTGAGTATTTATCCAAAGAAAAGAAAAATACTAACTGGAAAGGACATATGAACCCCCATGTTTACTGCAGCATTATTTACAATAGCCAAGATATGCAAACAACATAAGTATCCATCGATGGATGAATGGATAAAGAAATTGTGGTTATATATATATATATATATATATATATATATATATATATATATAATGGAATGTTATTTAACCATAAAAATGGAATCGAATCTTGCCAGTCGAAACAATATGCATGGACCTCAAGGGCATTATACTAGGTGAAATTAGTCAGACAAAGATAAATAACATGATTTCACTTATATGTGGAATCTAAAATTAAAAACTGAACTCATAAATACAGAGAACAGATTGGTTGGTGGTCACCAGAGATGAGAAGTGAAGTTGTAACAGCATGGGGGTAGGCAAAAAGCTTATCAAAAGGTACAAGCTTTCAGTTATAAAATAAATAAGTCCCGGGGTTATGACGTACAGCATGGTGACTACAGTTAATAATGCTGTACTGCATATTTGAAAGTTTCTAAGAGAGTAGATCTTAAAAATTCTCATCATAAGAAAAAAATATTTGTAACTATGGTGATGAATGTTAACTAGACTTATTGTGGCGATCATTTAAAAAGTATACAAATATCAAATCATGTTGTATACCTGAAACTAATATAATGTTATATGTCAATTATACCTCATTAAATTTTTTAGTTTTAAGTAAAATACAAAAAAAATAAAAGGTATCTGATGACAAAATAAAACAATAACAAAAAAGTCAAACTTTTTATACCCTCTTGATGCAGGTATGACATCAGCAGTCTCCACACCCAAACTAAAATTGAGCAGGAGGGAAGGGGCCATCCCACCTTTATGTAGTGGCCATGGCAATCCTATTTTTTTTGGAATATGAAAGCATGTTATACATGATTATAATTAAATACTAATCTGAGCATAATCTATAGATTATAAATAATCTCTATGAAAGCATCCATTAAAAATCAAGGCATGAAGTTTAAGGCTGGAAGATGCCTCTGACAAAATAATTTGCACCTCTATTTTCAGAATCTAAAGGACATTTTAAACATATAAGAATCTGATTGGAAAGGAAATAGTGTTAGATAGACTAGGTAGCCCGACTATCACATGTAAACCTGAGAAATGTTCATTACAGTAGATGCATTCTCAAGAACACTAGTAACCTAAAGAGAACCCCCATTCTTCACCTCTCCCCATGCCAGAATTTTCTCAGATCTTTTACTTCTTCCCCTCCCCTCGTATTCAAGATACCAGAAGGATATATGTTGCCAAAGCAAATATTACCTTTATTTCTATTTCACTAAAAAATACTACTGACAAATATTATTATGTTAAATCATTTGAATAAGTCAAAATGCAATGGCATATTTTTAAATACGTAATATTAAGAAAGAAAATACCTGTGCTGTGCTGCTTTTCTTCTTTAATTTCTTCCAAATAGAGAAAATGTCAAACCATCACTTTAGTGTAGATTTTGCTATAAAATTTGGTCACTTTAGCTTCCATTCTGTTTTGTATTTCTTATGTTCTGGGCCACAGACTGTCAAGCCAAATAACAGATAGTAAAAGGGACGTGCAGATCGGAGCAGAAACCTCAGTGTCTGGCTAGTTTCATTTACACCTGCTTTGGCTTTTTCGGCTCCACCTTCCAGAGTTCAGAAAAAGGGAAGGCTTGATGCTTAAAGGTCCACTGACACTCTTAAGAGGGCTTGGTCCTACTGGCACATTTTAACGTACTAACATTTATCCATAAAATGAAGGTTGCTTTAAAACCAGGTTTCTGTTATTAATCAATGATTTCAAGATCAGAGAAATTAAATAGATATGTTTATTTAAATGAAAGTAGATACAATCTGTAATTTGTACACTGTCTTCTATAAGATGAGTTTAGTATCCTGAGACTTCAGTATTTTATTAGGTGAGGTTCTTTGGGTTGCAGAAAATAACCTGCATTGGCTTCAACAACTCCCAAAGCACACATGAATTGGAGGTATCTGAGTTTGCCCTTGGGAAAAGCAGAAAGCCAGATCAGAAGCATCGGCAAGGCTCAGCTCCAGTAATTCCCTGTCTACATCTGTACTTCGAAATTGCAGATTTTTAAAAAAGAGGATCTGATAGGTGAGGATCAAGATGCATCATTATACCAATCATCCGTGGCTTGAGGGCAGTCCTGTCCCACTGGTCCAGCTGCTGGCACTTCCTAGAAAGAAAGGGCAGAATGATTTTGAGCACAGCATCCACCCAAGAGGCACTGGCCTGCCACAGGCACTTCCACTAATTTTCCTAAATTCCCTCACATGGTACAGATGAATAATATTTCTCAAGTTCAATAGCTAATTTTCCCCAGTTTTAATCTTCATAATTAACTTTATTACAGAATCAATGCTGGTAATATGTGCATGAAACCACACATAAACGAACAAAACAAAAAAAAGGCAGAAAAGGTATTCCTTTTTCATATTTAACTTCCAAGAAAAGTTTTGTGATGTGTGTGCTGCTTCATACCCACTTCCCAATAAAAAGATCTATTTTCCAAAGATCCAAAAGGCAGTGCCAGCACTTTATGGCCATCATCTTTAATTATCACAATAGTCCTGTTTAGTGCATTGAATAGTATCCCCCAGAATGTGACCTTATTTGGAAAGAGGGTCTTTGCAGATGTAATTAAGGTAAGGATCGAGATGAGATCACACTAACTCCAGTAAGGGCATCCTTACAGGTCAAAGAACAAGACACACAGACACAAAAATGATGAGGCAAAGATTGGACCAATGGGCCTACAAGCCAAGGATGACCAAGGATCGCCTGTGACAAGGTTCAGGACACACATCAGGCATAGTGACTCTTAAGTCGAAGGAGCTTGAGAACACAGCAGAAGTAGGGAAGTCACTCAGGCCTCCCCTCCCCCCATCCCACCCTTCCCCCCTGACTTAGGTCATAAGTCACATGGAAGAAGTGCTTTCCCTACACTCAGAGGAAAGGAGCGTCCTTATCTGAAAACTAAAGAACACCAAGAATCCAAACGAGTGGCCTTTCAAAGCTTCTCCCGGTTCACTACATGTACCTCCTCCTCCTTGCCCCTTAGTGTATCTTTCCACTCTTCGTCACACTCGGCATAAAAACACACAAGTTCAATCATTTCTTCAGATCTTCGTTTCCTTATGAAGGCTCCTGTGTCACATAAAACTTATGTTAAATAAATTTGTATGCTTTCCTCCTATTAATTTGTCTGTCAGTTTAGTTTTCAGACCCAGCCAGCGAACTTACAAGGGCTGAGAAAATTTTTTTCTCCCCTCACCAGCAACTCCCAGGAGCTAGAAGGGCATGGGACTGTTTCTCCCTCAGAGCCTCCAGCAAGAAATTAACCCTACTGACACTTTGATGTCAGACTTTTGGTCCCTTGAACTGCCAAAGAATAAATTTCTGTCATTTGAAGTCATCCAGTTTATGGTACTTTGTGACGACAAGGTAGATATGATTACAGCATTGGCCCATAGTGACACAACTGCTATGTCAGGGACCACAAGTTAACTGCCCAAAATCCATTCTCTCCTTTTTCCTTAAAGTTGTGTATGGGTTGGTAATATGTCCATCCTAAAGACTATATTTTCCAGCCCAGGGGTGGTCAATAAGAGAGAAGCAGAAGCCACTGGGGAGACTCTTTAAAGGAAACTGAATTTTTTTCTCCTGCCAGCATCACAGGTGTCATGTCCGGGGCTCTCACAGACAGAACTTGGGGATAGGAACCATGCTCTAAGGAGGGAGGGTGTAGGAGTGACATATCAACCCTGGAACTCTTTGTTACAGAAAATAATAAAAATAAAACTTGTTTTGTTTATATCACTGGTATGTAGATGAAAGCTAGTCCAAATTACAACTGCTACTAAGTACCAGACTAGGATTTGAATTTAAATATACATGATGTTAAAATCTCACATTCATTTTATTCGCTACATATGACTTGTACGCTGTTCCAGGTCCTGGGATAAAACAAAACAGACAAAAATCCCTGGGAGTTTACATTCTAATGAGGGGTGACATAAGAATATGTCAGTGTGGGGTGTATTAGGTAGTGATAAATGTTATGAAACAATATAACACAGGTGGTTAGGGAGTGCCAGGAAGAAGGATTTTGTTTTTTGTTAGGGTGTTCAGGGCAGGCCCCACTAGGTGACGTCCAAGCCAACACCTGGATGAGACAAAGATTAAGACACATGGATGACAAGAGGAAGAGCTTTCTAAGCAGAAGAAATAGCAAGCTGCAGAACCATGATCGATCTCCATGTCCCAATCTGTAAAACGAGATGGTTGGACAAAATGATCTCGAACACTCCTTAGAAATGTAATGAGTACTGTGGGAGATGTCCGATCAAAGGATTGGCTGTAAACTTGCTTAAAAATACCTCCGACCTGGAAGGTGGTCACAACTCAAATCTCCTAGCCAAAATTTCCCTTGGTGCAATGGATGCTTATAAGTGTCACACAAAAGAGAAGGGAGTGGAGAGAGATTGTTCTGAAGTAAAATAAACTGGCTAGGAAAAAAAAAAGATTAAACAGGATTAATTTCCTGCCAGACTTCCCACATCCTTTAATATGTCAGTGGAGACATGCTTCTCTGAAAGTTGGTGGTGGTGTGTAGACTCTGCCGTATTTGACCACGGAAGCCATTTAAAATTCAGAGTAACTGGTGAGACTATTCCATAGAACACACCTTGGGAACTAATATTCTACATTAGTGGCTGGCAATTTTTTTCTGTAAAGAACTAAATTGTAGATATTTTAGGCTTTGTGAGCCAAATTGTCTGTTGCAATGACTGGATTCTGCCATCCTGGCTTGAAAGCAGCCACAGACAGTACGTAAATAGATGTGTGTGGCTGTGTCTTAATAAAACTTTGTTTATGGATACTGAAATATGAATTTAGTGCAATTTTTACATGCTATAAAATATTATTCTTTTGATTTTTTTAAAAACCATTTAAAAATGTAAAGAGCATTCTTAACTCGCTGGCCAGACAAAAACAGGCAGCGGACCAGATTTGACCTGCAGGCTGTACTTTGCCAACCCCTACTTTAGGGAGATGTACTATCATCCTATTTTCTTCTTAAGTGGTACTTTTTAAAAGTGCATGCTAATGATATGCTGCTTAAAGTCACAGTGCTGGTGTTTTGAACAAAAATAAATAAAATAAAATAATAAAATAAGGTCGTTGCAAGTCATATTACCAAAATGTATTTATTTATGGCAAAAGAAAGTTTATTCAGATGAAAAACCACATTTTTAGACATAGCTCCTTTATAATTACTTCATAGAAAAATAGAGTTTAACTCTGCATTTATACTCTGCTTTGATAACAGAAGCTTTGGAAAAATTTTGGCATATTTTTTTAGTATTGGTTTTTATTTTCCTCTGTATAACTTCTAAGATCTAATTATCATTCCTTCTCAGAAGACACTCAGTATATGCTTGTTGAATGAATTCATTATCCTTTCTGTTAAAAGGGAAACATTTGCATTCAGCCTGACCTTAGGTAAAACTATAAGAAAAGTTATCTTCAGCATGCTCAACCAGCCTTTTTGCTCTCTATGTGATATGTCTACTTACTGTTATTAAGATATTTTTTAATTTATTTATTTTTATTATGGTGATATTGGTTAATGAAATCCAGTAAGTTTCAGGGGTACAATTCAAAAGTAAGGCGTATATGTGTGTATATATATATATATATATATATATATATATATATATATATATATATATATTGCATTGTGTATTCACTTCCCATAGTTAGATTTCTTTCTGTCACCAAATATTTGACCCCTTTTACCCCATTTACCTCTCCCCTCCCCTTCCCTCTTATATTATTAATATTTTTAAAGCAATCTTTTCCCTTTCCTTCTCTCTTCCCTGTCCTTCTCTAAGACCTCAATATCTTTATGCTCTGACAAAGAGCCTCACCCTCATTATGATGTAAACAACTTATGACAGCAGCAGTTTCAACTACTCTGTTTTTGGGTGTACTCGCATTTTAACAGAAGGAATGAAGCTTTACATCTGGCATACCAGTCCTCAGGAACCAGCAGATGGAAAACACTTTTCTTCTTGGAACCTCAGGTAAACTTCTGATCCTGAAATCACATCCCATTGGTGGTCACCTCCTTGACCCATAAGGAAAAACAACTACCCTATTGCTGGGTGAAAACAGCTTGCCTGTGGTATAACCATCCACGGTTCCAGCAGAGGTTCAGTCAAGGCTAGATTTACCCAGATTTGGGGCAGATTGGGGCAAATAGTCTCCTCCAAGAAGAGTCACAAATAAGGACAGCAATTGTCCTTTGGATTGTAGTTTGAAAAGCTGTATGAGAGTAAATATAATTTTCCCCTTTCCCTTCTAAGTTCTTGGGTGAGACCTCCTGTAACAAGATTAGCAAGAGAAAAACACACAGAAGTTAATCAACATGTATACCTCATTCATACATGAGAGAGACACAGGGAAAAATGAGTTATTCTCTGAGGAGGACCAAGCCACTAGCTTAAATATTATCTTCAGCTGAAGACAAAAGGAAAAAGGATATGGGAGAGGAAGTCCAGTTAGGGTAGGTTACCAGGGAAAAGGTAAAGTTTGTTATACAGATTTAAGTGCCTTCTAAGATTCAAGTCTGGTTTAGTCACCCTTTCTTGCTGGTGCAGAGAGGGAGACACCTTTTCAAATGGGAGATTTCCTTTATAAATGTTAATATCCCTTACTAAAGGGTAACTCAGGCTGTTTTCAGAGCTTCTCCTGTGTCTGTTGTTTCTCAAAATAATCCTTATGGCAAAGAAGCATATTTTGGGGTGGCGTATTCTGCTATCCTTCACACCAACACACTGAGACCTATCTCAGAAAAAAACAGTGTCTACTAGAACGCTTCCAGGAAAGACTTCAAACCCAAGTGCCTCTCTCTGCTGAGATTTTAAGCCCATCACATAAAGGAGAAGGCTTGAGGTACTTGGCTAGCAACTGACAATTCATGTGGAATATCAACTTTTATATCACCAATATGTACTTTGCCTTACTTTTATAAGGTACATAAAATACACAAATTAGTATTCGACCTACCAAGAAATGGCTTTGGATTATTGCTTGAACAAAGCAAGAGAATAATTTAGAGCACAGACAGACCCAACCAGGGAATATAAAAATTCGTATCCAAGGACAGTGTGACCTGATTGCAAATATAATGGAGTACATACATTGCATTTCTCTCTCTTCTCTCTCATGTTCATTTGCTCGCCACTAGGGGATGTGATTTCTTAAACCCTCTGCTCTATGTTGATGGTTTGCAGGGAACCGAGGGAGAGTAAGAGCTGAAAACGAAACAAGACCTTCGTGTTCTCACATTACATTATACTTTCCAACCTTTTGAAGTTAGTGTAACCCTTCACTAAGCACTTGGCAAACTTTAAACCATACATCTGTGAAGCTGGGGTTTTTTTTTCCCCTTCAAATTACCTTTCACCTACTTTAAAATAAACCACTCATTGTTCAAGAGGGAAAACTCAAATTTGTTTTTCCAAAGTAATCTATAATGGAGTAAAACATTGCTGGAAGGTTTGCAATGAACTAATTTAGTGTGCAATAAATCTCAAAGGGAGTGTAAGTTAATGAGGGCATCATTTTTCAGCCTTCAATATTTAGGCCTCTATTTGCTTTTTTAAATTAACAAATGTAAACTCTTTTTTTAAATTAAAAAAGCATGTGAACCTGATTTTCTAAATGTTTAAACTATACAGAAACATATACAATGAAAGGGAAAAAGTAATAGTTCGCTTTCTTGTGTATCTTGATTTGTTTTACTATTAAAATAATGAAAACAAATGTATGGAAATAAGAAGTTTGTTTGCAAATTTTATTAGATTTAGCTTTTAGTTTTGCCTATATTTTCCCAGATTTTATCACTAAGATAATAAAAACTATTTTAAATATCATTGAAGAAATATAAATATAAGGCATACTATGTGCACCATCTGGTATTAGATGCTAGAGGTGATACAAACATGAATAACCCAGGATCTTTAACTCTGTAACAAACATTTGTATAGGAAAGAGGAAAGCTTTCTATTTTGGCTGCTACGTCCTTTTGATCTGACTTTGCGCTGTCTTGCATGCTTTGCCCTGGAACCATATGGAACTATTTGCAAGTCTCCAAACATTCTAACCCTTCTTATGCTTTTATGCCTCTGCAAACACTGATCTCTCTACTTGTAGTGCCCTTTCCTGCTTGGAACACTTCATGAAGTTCTAGTTATCCTTCAAGTATCAACTCAATATTGCCTCTTCTTTAGTTACTTTCAGGCCCCCAGTTAGAGAAAAGTTAGTTACTTTTTGGTCTTTGAATCTACAGCACCCTAAACACACTAATATAAGGTGAATGTTTTGTAATTATCAATTCCTGTTTCTGTCTAGGGTGATCTTCTTGATAGCCAGAGGTGGGAATTTGCCATCTTTATACGCCGATTGATTATCCATCATGCCTAAGGCATGGCAGGAACTAATAAAAGCATTAAGGAATGAGTGAGTTTCTATTTGTTGGGGGAAAACTTCCAGAGAAGTTGACCCTTAACTTTGACCAGAAATTTCTCAGAAACTCCAAGTAAAGAAAATATTAGCATGTGCAGAAGCATGTGACTTGCTGTGGAAGCTGATGAGGCTTTTAAAGTACGTTATGACAAGACTGAAATATCCTATATGACACGGTCCAGAGTTTGGCAGCAGCATAAGGGACACTTAGAAAGATAATACAACTAGATGTAGGGAGAACTGTTAGGAGACAATTTCTGTAATCTGGGTAAGAATAAGTCACAGCCTCGATTAAAATTTTTACAATGGGGATAGAGAAAAACATTAAGATTAGAGAAACATTTAGGGGATAGTGTTGAGACTTGATTTGACATGGGGTTCTGGGGTCAAGGTAGGGTTTTAAGCACTGGATCATATGATGAGGCTTACACTTGAGAAAGATCACTGGCCACTGCTGTTTGGAGAGCAGATGTGATTAGGGCTGCAAGCAGAAGTTGAAGGCCATCTAGGATAGGACTAACAGCCCAATTTCAGCTACATTGTGTGTTCTATAGACTTTGGAGGGGGCCAGTCCATTGACTCAACTTCCACTTATTACATTGTTTATAATGTAAAAGTGATCTGAGTCCATGTGAGAAGTGATCTGAGTCCTAAAATGATTTTCAAACACATTTTTGGAACATAGCCCATAGGAGGTTTGGAACTGGCTGTCCTGAGAGATGTGGTGTGGGGAGCATGGCTTGAAGCAACTTAAATGCAAGTCTTACTTAGCTTCATAATAAGGATAAATAAGCAGCATTGGGTATCTGGAGAAATAACCACTTCGCTGCAGCAATGGAAACGTGTATTCTTCCACTTCTATTAAGTGATTACCAGCAATTTGCTAGTTAGTAGAAACGGAGGTCAACTTTTACAATGCTTTCTTTGCCTGCCAGTAAGTCCAGAAGCTATCCATTTCTAGGAAATAATGAAAAGTATTTGATGATGAGAAATCACAGCATTTGTACTGTGAAAACAAATAGATGGTAATATGGAAAATGAAAATGGAAAATGAAAGTCAGGTATAAATGGGTAAAAACAGAGGTTACAACATAAAGAAAATGCCTTCTATTGCCTTTAGGTTAAAAATTTTTTTAAAGAATATTTGTAATCACTGCACAAAACAGTATCAGAAGAAGGAACTGTAGTTACACACGCTGTTTATAGTTAAACCCTTGTGTTCTCTGGAAGACAGCTCTTGGCTTAATTGTTCAGTAATTTATACTTAGGGGGTTTTACAGACTGCAAAAGGAACAGGTTCTTAGACATTTATTTCTCCATCCTCCAAGAATGCTGGAAATGGGCATGTGCTCTGGATGGAAATAATAATGATTGGGTCCAAGAGATGATTTCTAGAATCCAAAGCTTCTCCTAGATCTTTCAGCCGTTTATTGTCAAAGCTTATCTTTTAAGGCAAGCAGGAGCTAGGCTGGGTTGTGGGGCTGGTTAATTTTGCTCATGAGGCAGGAAATATCAGAAAGACAACATCTAGAAGCTGAAGTTGAGAAGTAGTTCAAATGAAGTTTCAACCAAAAGGCTAACATCAAGCCCTGGAAAGAAAGCCGTGCATGAGTGGCAGAAGCGGCTCTTGGAACACTGGAAGCCACGGCAGGCCCACTCTTATTGAGCTTTTCAGTCAGGGCACCAGGCAAGTTCAGACATGGGTGCTGTAATGGCCCTGCAGCAGTCAAGGACTCCAGGGGAACCAAGCCCAGGAGGGAGAAGTTGCCTTATAATGTGGCCTGGGTGGGGAAGCAGTTTGTGGCTGGTAACTGACTGCTGGGGTAAGGCTTCATCACTCTAGAGAGATGGAGTTGGAGTCTTTGGACGTCAGGGCCTTTGGGCATTAATTCAGAGAAGCTATATATGAAAGAGAGACAAAGACCAAAAAAACAGCAGAATTCAGCTCACAGGGCAATGTTTATGATTTTAGGGAATATTTTTAAAGGACTTATCGTGCTCCATCATTCACTGGACAAAACCTTGGGTATGCAAATAGAATGCCATACGTGGATGCTTCAGTGTGCCACCTAGTTCTCTATTCAGGAATAAAGAACTTATTTCTTGGATGCTGAGAGCACTGTTGGCAGAAAGCCCTCAGTCGCCAGGCCCCCATAGGGACTGCTTGCACAAAGAAGTGCACATCTCATTCCCAGAGTTGCTCATATTGAAGGGATGAGAAAAGTGGGGCACAGCACTTTCACGCCAACTTGGGAAAATTGAGAAGTCATTCCAACTTCAGGGCTACCCACAGGTTTGACTGAAACCTCCATTCAAGCTGCATTGCTGCTCAACTTCTCTCTCTTCCCAAATCTTCTTCCTATCTTGCATTTCCCTTCTATGGGACTTAACCCCAAGAGCACTTAACCAGTCAGCCTACTGCATATTGATCTCTGTCTCAGAGTCTGCATCCTGGAGAACCCAAATGACAACAGTGGACACCAGAAGTACCAACAACCTGGGATGGGGTTTTGGACCTAGATCATGCACCACTCACTTGGAAATGAGGACCCCATCACTGGTGGTCGATGAAGCACAGAACAGACAGCCCCAGCACAGGTAGCACTGCAATTGTTAAAACTGGCACCAATGAAAAAAGCTAGAATGGTATTTTTGTAGATGGATATGCACTAGCACTAGGTGTGATATATCAGGCATTTGAGAAATATGGGGGGAAACTGGTAACTTATGGGTAGCTCCTATTAAGCAGGAGTGATGCTTTAGAAAAAGAAAACAAAAGACCAGGATTGAATAAAGGCTTAGTGTGGAGACCAGAGGGCCTCCTTGGTAGCATATAAAGAGGCTCTTGGTGGAAAAGCAGAGAAAGCCAAGGACCAGAAGATGCAGGACTTAATCATAAGAAGAACTGGGCTTGAAGAGAGGCAGGTCTGCTATGCTAAGATTAGGGCTTTGGTTGAGAAAGGATAGATCCCTCACATAGGACAAGATTCATCTGAGTTGATGACCTCAAAATCTTAAATTCTCAGATTCTTCAAATCTGAGCCTGTAGAATATTCCCACTCATCCTATTAGGAGCTAACACTCCTTACTTTCTTGGGATAATGTCTCTCTCTGAAGACAACCCTCTTTCTTCCCCCTTTCCAAGATCTGTACCTACCTAACCTCTGACTTCAAGGATAATAACTAGGTTAAGTCACAGTATAATAGATGGGATCATGCTGATAAGGAAGAAAAGAAACTATTACAAAGAGGCTACAGATCCTAGCCACCAGACACTTGCAGGAGACTATACCTGAAATTGGATTAAGGAGACTGAAATATAAGGATAAATAAAGAAGAATTTAGAGTTTAACAACTTGGATCAAAATATAAGATTTAACATCCTGAAAAAGACTTCAGGGGTGTTGCGGATATGCTGCTAGGATGGCTCCTAGACTCACAGAAAAAGTGAAGATCACACTAAGTGAGGTAGACATGCCAAAAAGTAGAAGAAGAGATTAGAAGATTCAGAGAAATGGGCATGCTGATGAGGACATACCATGTAAGGTTGAAAAATCCATCAGAGCACTATGTTCCATGGAAGAGCCAAAAGATACATCACTTACTAAAGCAGTAAGGAATGCACTGGTACAGGGGCTCCAGCATCACTAGGAAGATTAGAGGTGGCTCTCCTTTCTAGGCCAAGACTGATGGTGGGAGATGTCATTATAGAATAGGGATCATTAACAGCCATGGGAATATTAGGATTCCCTGCCCCAATAATAGAGGTCAGGTGGAAGGGCTTAGTTATGAAAAGAGAGAGGGATGCAATTATTGTCATAAGTGGCAAGATCAGAAGGGTAGCCAGGGAAGCCTGACCCACAGAGAGTCATGGAGGTGGTTAATAGAATATAACCCTCCTAGGGTAAAAATAGATGGGTAGTCAATGGTACTACTCAATCGATACAAACAAAAAAATCAAGGATGTATAAACAGGAGGCTGAAGGCAGTTAGTTCAATAAAAAGTCAAAATCTTTTGCCAAGTTTCTGAACCTGAACTAGTTTTCCAACTTGGAACCCATGAATTAAAAGAGAGTGGCAGTTCCCCAAGAGGAAGTGTCCTGAAATACCATGGTCCATATACATGGTAAGGTTCCCCCAGACCAAGAGACCAGTGGCCATGGACTCAAGGCACTGCAAACTGGATAAAGGGAATAAGAGGCTATTTCAAGAACCACTGGGTCTGATTCGAAATTCATACTCAGAGACCTGAAGTGATAGCAAGGATCCCTTTGTCGAGTGAGGCATATGGGGATGAAGTAAGAAATAGAGTTCAACTCACAGTGGGTCCACCTGCTCTACAGTGCCCATTGCCCACCCCAGTGCCCATTTCCCTAGTCCACAAGTGTATCACTGGAATAATTGTACTTGGCAAAAAACCACATTGGGTCCTTGGCCTGTGGGATAAAACTACCTTAGTGGGGAAGATCTAGCACAAACCCCTAAAACAGCCCTCCCTTCACTCCCAATCAAGATAAAAAGTCAAAAACAGTATTTTATCCATAGGAAAATTGCATAAACTAGTAAACACTCCATGTCAGATGAAGATGAGTGCTATGGAATATAAATCAGGTTAGGAGGCAGCAATTTAAAATACTACCAGGAGAGACTGGGCAAAATGGCATAGAGGATAGAGGCTATGTTCATCTTCTCTTGTGACCACATTAAAGTTGTTGCGGAAATATAGGTCACCCAGGGACTAGATGAGCAGAAGCCCTACAACTAAGGAGAGAAATAAGAAAGTACCTTGCAACAGTAGGAGGTAGGAGAGGATGAAGATGCAAGGCTGCCCAGCCCTGAGTGATCAAGTGGGACAGAGGCTGCGGCAGTGTCAGCTGCAGATGCCTCTTAAAGGGGCCATGTCAGCAACCAGATTTTGCGGTGATAGACTGGCTCACTTTGAGCACCAGCACCCAGTTGGCTGCTCTGGGAGCACCAGGGACTTAAAGGGGGACACTGAGTTGCTGGATCAAGGGCCCAAGGCGAGACTTCTTCCCAGGGAGAAGTGCTGGCAGTATCCATTGCTCCTCTGTTGAGCTCTCCACCCTCCCAGTGTGCAGACTCAGTGCCGCCATAGCTGAGACATCATCAAACTGGATAACAGGGGTCACTTCCCCCAGAGGATTCCCTGAAATGCCACTTCCCCCAACTCGCGGTCCCACCCAAGCCTAATTCAGTTGAGTCCTCAGTGAGTCCTGTGGTCCTTGCTGAGCAGCTCCAAGACCCATACTGGTGGTATCTGGCTTCTGTTTCTGGCATGACCTCTTGAGGCAACTATAAGCACAGCATCTGTGGATTGCTTGCTGATTCCTGACAGGTGGCTCTGGAGGGGCTCAGGCTTGGCCTGCAGCTGAACCCCTCTCAGGACTGTGCCACTGGACGCATACTACCCGAAGCCATACTAATGAGACTGGGAGACTTAGGAGCTTAGTACATAGAAACAAACACAGAAAGACAGCCAAAATGGGAAGACAAAGAAGCAGAAAAAATATGAGAGAACAGAACAGAGATCCAGGAAAAATAGAATCAAACAATCTAACAGATGCAGAGTTCAAAACACTGGTTATAAGAATACTCAATGAACTTACGGGAAGAATAGATGAACTCGATGAGAACTTTAACAGAGAGATAAAAAACATAGAAATGGAAATGGAAATTATAAAAGAGAACCAGTCAGAAATGAAGAATACATTATCTGAGATGAAGAGTATATCAGAGGGAAACAACAGAGTGGATGAAGAAGAGGATCGAACCACTGATATAGAGGATGGAAAAGCCAAGGACACCCAATCAGAATGGCAAAAAACTGAGAATATGATAATAATTTAAGGAGCCTATGGGACAAAATTAAATGCAACAACATCTGTGTTACAGGGATACCTGAAGGAGGAAAGGGAGAACAAGAAGTTGAAAACCTATTTGAAGAAATAATGATGGAAAAACTTCCTTAACCTGGTGAAGGAAATAAACATACAACCTCAGGAAGCTCGGAGAACCCCAAAAACCAGGGATCCAAAGAAGCCCGCACCAAGACAGATCATAATTAAAATTCCAAAGGTTAAATACAAAGAGAGAATCTTAAAAGCAGCAAGAGAAAAGCACTTAGTTACCTACAAGGAAGCACCCGTAAGACTGGCAGCTGATTTCTCAAAAGGAGCTATCTATGTAAGACAGAAGGGCTCAGCACAAAATATTTGATGTGATGAAAACCCAGGATCTACAAACAAGAATACTTTATCCAGCAAAGCTATCATTTAGAGTCGAAGGACAGATAAAGAGCTTCCCAGACAAAAATAAGCTAAAAGAATTCATCAACACCAAGCCAGTATATTACAGGAAATGTTGGAGGGACTTCTTTAAGAAGAAAAAGCATGTATCAAAAACATGAATAAAGAATGGTGATAACTACATATTTATCAACAAGTACCTCAAATGGAAAAGAATTAAGTGCTCCAACCAAAAGATAGAGAAGCTGAATGTATAAAAAAACAAGACCCTTACATATGCTGCCTACAAGAGACTCACTTCCAATTAAAAGACACACACAGACTAAAAGGAAGGGGATGGAAAAAGATGTCGCCTTGATGGATCTAGAAGATATTGTGCTGAATGAAATAAGTCAGATAGAAAAAGACAAATATCACATGATTTCACATACACACAATAAAATCGGAAATAAACTCATGGATACAGAGAATAGTTTGAGAGCTACTAGATGGGAGGGGGTGGGGGGAACAGTGAAAAAAGGTAAAGGGATTAAGAAGTACAAATGGATAGTTACAAAATAGATATGGAGATATAAAGCGTAGCATAAGGAAAATAGTCAACAATGTTGTTATAAATATGTAAGGGAGAAGAGGGGTACTAGATTTAGCTGTGTGATCTGATCCTTTGTGAGTTATGTAGATCTCTAATCGCTATGCTGTACAACTGAAACTAATATATTATTGTATGCCAACAATATTTGAAAAAAAACCTCATTAAATTGTACAATGTAAATATGAGCAACTAATTGTCTATTCTATTTCAATTAAATTGTAAAAATTTTTAAAAAATAAATAAAATAAAATACTACTGGTAGTCTGGAAAGGACTCAACAAGAAGATGACATTTGAACAAGACTTGAAGAACGTGAAGGCTTGATGTAAAAAAAAAAAATTGACTCCAAGGTTTTGGTTTGGGTATCTGGCATTGTTATTTACTGAGATGTAGAGGAGAGAGGAAGGAGGGTTGGTGAGCAGCTGGGTATACAAGTCTGCAGTTAAAGAGAGAATTCTGGACTGAAGGTAGGAAGTTAGGAGATGCAAACATATACTGGTAGGATGAAACTGAATGTTACCAACAAGACATTGAGTATTCATGCGACAAGGGAACCAAACACTGAATCTTTGGGATATAAGAAAGAAAGCAAGGAAATTGGGAAAGAGAAGCCAGTGAAGCAGAAGGAAATCAGAAAACTTGCAGTGTCTGGGAAAAAAGTAAACAAAGTCTTTCAAGGAGCTGAATCTTATTAACTGTCAAACTATGCTTATGGATCAACTAAGATGAGGACTGAGAACTATCCAGTAGATTTAGCAGTGTAGAAGTCATTGGTAACCTTCACAAAAGCAGTTTTTGAGGTCAAAAGCATGTTTGGAATGTATTCAAGAAAGAGTGGAAAGAGCAGAATTAGTGACAATGAGCACAGACAAGTCTTTAGGTAGTTTTTCTTTCAAGAGAAATGGGGCTGTAACCAGGGGATAAGAGGGTCAACAGAGAGTTTTTTATAGTACCAGAAATAATATGTTTGTGATGAGAATGGCCCTGTAAAGAGGGGGAAATTGATGATTTGGAAGAGAAAGGAGATTGATAGAATGATGTTCTTGAGTGGTCAAGAGGATGGGTCTAGTGTACAAGTGGAAGTGTTGGCCTTAAATAGGAGTCTGGGCAGTTCATACACGAAAGCACAGGGAAAGGCAAAGCATATAGGCACAAATGCAGGTGTGTGTGTAGTTGCAATTGGAGAATGTGAAAGTTTTCTTTTGATTGCTTTTATTTGTTCAGTGAAATAGGAAGAGGGGATATCAGCTGAGAGTTTATAGGTGTTTAGGTTTTATTCTCTGTGGAATAAGGAGCCACTGAAGTACTTTGAGTGAGGATATAACATGGTCAGATGTGGATCTAGTGATTCCTAAGAGTAAGATCCTCTTCCAATAAGATTAGTAACCTTATAAGAAGAGACACAGAGAGCTTGTTCTTTCTTTCTTTCCACACTATGAGGTCACAGAAAAAAGGCAGCCATCTGAAGCCAGAAAGAGAGCTCCCTCCAGGAACTGACCATGTTAGCACCCTGATCTTGGACTTCCAGCCTCCAGAGCTGTGAGAAAATAAATGTCTGCTGTTATAGCCACCTACTCTATGGCATTTTGTTATTGCAGCCCAAGCAGACTAATTCAATATGAAATCGGAAAGTTCTAGTTTGTGATCATTACTGTAATATTTTTCTTCCTAGGCATGAGCAACGCCAGTTGCACCTCCTTCAAGGCCCATTCTATGACGCTTTCTCTCATCTTCCTCGTAGGAAGTACTCTCCACTGAACCCAGATGTCTCTTTATTAGTATTTCTCTGTGGCATTTCCAGTTATAGTAGCTTTAAAAAAATTTTTTTTTAAATTTTTTAACTGCAGTTGGCATAGATATATTAGTTTCAGGTATACTATGGTTTGTTGTGTATAGGTGATTTATCTCCAACTAAGTCATAATATCTTTGAAGAAAAGGAATATTTTTATTTTCAGCCTTGATACTGTGTTGAAAGGAAGAAGCCAGCAAAACAAAAAGCTGAATTTATGGCTTGCTAATTAAAGGAGAGCTGTTCAGTCTTTCTCAAACAAAGCTGCTAACTAGAGTTAATCTTTTCTTTCTTTTTCTTTCTTTCTTTCTTTCTTTCTTTCTTTCTTTCTTTCTTTCTTTCTTTCTTTCTTTCTTTCTTTCTTTCTTTTCTTTCTTTTTTTCTTTCTTCCTTTCTTTCTTTCTTTTCTTTTATTTCTTTCTTTCTTTCTTTCTTTCTTTCTTTCTTTCTTTCTTTCTTTCTTTCTTTCTTTCTTTCTTTCTTTCTTTCTTTCATTTTTTTGCTTTACTGAGGTATGATTTACAAATAAGTCTATATATTTTTTATATATACTTGCAGTCTTGATATATGCATACATTGTAAAATTATTGCTATAATCAAGTGATTAACATAACTATCACCTCACCTAGTTACCATTTAAAATTTTTTTAGAATTAATCTTAGGTAGATTTTTGAGAAGACTAAACTTCAGGGACTGGCAGACTTTTGGAGTGGAAATGTATAGGGATAGGCTGAGCGTTAGCTGTGAAAGTGTGGTTACTGGAGTGAGACTATAGTGGATCGGCTGTCTTTAGAAGTGTGAGGCTGTCATCAGCTTCTGCTTTTTAGAAGTGTGGTAGCTGACATTGTCATTGATTAGATGGAATAAGTTTTTAAATAGTCTGGCAGGTACTTGGTGCCTAACATGGTGTCTTATTCAGTTAACATTTGTTAAATGAGTGAATTAATTAAATTATTATTTTTCTCCCACTGATCTTAAGTCCATAAGAAACAATATACTTTAAAAGTCCGTAAAACAGTATCTTAAAGAGACAAAAACAAAATGTTCAAAGCCACCTAAATGTTCAATAATAAGGTAAGAAGAGCATGATTCACTCAGCTACTAGATTACTGTGTATTCCGAAGGCATGATTATCAAGACCATATCACAACATAAAAACATACTTTGATATAACAGTAAGGAAAAGAAAATGATACAAAAATTTATAAGAAAGCCAAAACATACAAATAATAATAAAAAAAGAATATACATCAAAATAATAATATCGATTGTGATTTAGATTGGTGGACTTATTAGATGACTTCTTTTTCTTTTTCTATTCTTTGTTTTAGGATGTGTCAAATTATTAATTATAATTATTTTTAAACATTTTAAAGCTATACTCACTATTTGCTCCTTACCTGTGGCACTTAAAAAAGTAGAATAGTAGGGTTGCAAAGACTTTTACACTTCATCTAAATCTACTAACAAAGATAGTTTTATCACTACCATGCAAGATACTTCCCAAGTCACTGATATAGGGAAAGAGAAAGCAGATCTAGACAGAAAAGAAAGTCAAATGAAAAAAAAAAAGCTGCCTGGCATAAATTCATAAATATCACTTCTCCCAAGTATTCTAGGGAAGGCAAAAAAATAAGCATTTGCCATTAGTCCTCAGTTTATATTCTCCATCTACTCAAACCTGATATTTTCCCTGCTGTCCGTCCTAGTGTCTCTATTCTCCTGAGCTGGTTCCCAAAAAAGCACTGATGTGGGCTGGGCACAGATTTAGAGTGTCCTCCACTCTCTTCTGTTCCCCAGACTTGGAAACACTTAGTCAGAGCTGTCATCTCATAGGCCAGTCACACCTGCCAGACCCTACTATTGTCTGAGTTTCTTGTCTTACACCTCTCCCCTGATCCTCCACAGCCTGGATCACATGTTTTGAAGGAGTCTGGGATGCCTATCTAGCCTAAAAGCTCTTCCCTTTCCCCAACACTGAGGATGTCTGGGGGTCAGAGGGACACCTGACTTTAGCTATGATAATAGCAACTATCTGTGGTGCTAAGCAGAAGTGAGTATATAAAATAGTGTTATATATATTTATATATAATCATCATTTCCATGATTGATAGCCATTATATAATATATATATGAACATTTAGTTATATAATTCAAATATATAATTTGTAAAATAAATAATATATATGATTTTATTTCATATGGGAAAAGCTACCACTTAAAAAAAATGCCAATTAATGATCAAAATATATATATATATATATTTTAATTTTTTGGATTTTTATTTATTTAATTTTTATAAACTTCAAATAACTCACTCTCTCAAAAGATCCATGAAAAGAAAATGTGACTACTTTTTACCTACGGTGAAGGCTACATATTTTGGAATTTTCTTCTCTCTTTTCAACCTCTTATCTCTTTCACTTTTAACTACCTTTTTAAAAAAAATTTATTTATTTAAATTAGTTTCAAGTATATAGTATATTGGTTAGACATTTATATAGTTCATAAAATGATCCCCCAATTGTTCCCACCCTCCCTTGGCCCTCCACTTAGCCATCATATTAAGGCTAACTGCATTCCCTGTGCCATGCTCCCCATCCCCATGACCAACTATCAACTACTAATTTGTACTTCTTTAGCTCTTCATCCCATTCTTGAGCCCCCCAACCCCCATCCCGCTGTCCCTCACCAAATTGTCCACTATTTTTGTGAGTCTGTTTTTGATTAGTTTGTTCTTTTTATCCCTTAGGTTCCGCATATAAGTGAAATCATATGGAAGCAACCTAAATGCCCATCAACAGACGATTAGATAAAGAAATTATGGTTCACATATACAATGGATATTACTCAGCCATTAAAAAAATGAAATCCTACCATTTGCAACAACATAGATGGACCTAGAGATTATTATGCTGAGTGAAATAAGCAAAATATATTTTTAAAATGAGGACCATAAGAGAGGTATTAGGGAAGAAATCCCTTTGGTGGCAGAATTTAGAATATACTAATATTCAACACATAATATTAGACATCTCAAATCCTTTTTGAAACAAGGTGAAGGGAACCAAAGTTTTTGCCTTTTGGGATACTGGTTTTAAGTTGGTTGTTAAGAAATGAAAGACTCAGAAAAAAACCTTTGACCCTCCCCACTATCCAGCCTAAAATATTCGGATAAAAAGGCCTGATTCTGGAAGAAAATCTTAGATTTTCTCCTTAGCCTAATTTGAATGTACATGGTGGATAAGAGACCTCCAGGCAGGGGGTGATAGCTTAGATCACCCTCTGTGTCTCATTGTTTTCTGGGTTGCCTAGCAAAAGGTTACCTGCCTCATGTGTTCTGCTCTCCTTCAATTACCCTGTAAATTGGCCATTTTCACTTTTGAAATCTAAGATACTATTCCTTCCTTTCTCCTTTGTCTTTGTCTACAATTGTTGTGGTTCGGTCGAATCTAAGACCCACGGAGCCAATTGAGATGAATTGTGAGCCTTTATTAGCCTCTGACTCTCTACCACGCAGGGTTAGAGGAGATCAGTCCTGAGCTCTCAAAAGAGGCAGTTTATAAAGCCTAGAACAAGCAAGCAAATTACAGAAGCAGAAGTTGGCCATTAGCATATCTTTGAGTGGATTACCACTCTGGCTACCATCAAACAAGCAAGAAGATTACAGAAGCAGAAGTTGGCCATTAGCATAACAAGCAAGCAGATTACAGAAGCAGACATTGGCTCACCTGAAAATTTTCCACCTTTAACAAAATGACATATGTACCCCAAGTCTGCCTCACTATCTTTGGAATTTTTACACTTATATGAATTCCTCATGTGCACATATTAAACTTTGATTTTTCTCTTGTCTCCATTAATTTGATTATCAGTCCAGCTAGAAGAAGATGGAAGGAAAAGTATTATTTCTTCAGCCTCCACAGCTATCTAAAATGGACTCTAATAAGGAATCAAAATCTCATGGGAAAAAGGTTTGATTGCATTTTATTTTGAAAAACAATGAAATTATAAAAATAAGTATTTTACCTTAGTTTATAATTCCCAAAATCAAGACTTCATTCTTTTATTGTCATCACTTTCTGATCTTCTGTATCATCATGTTTAATTTTAGCAGCATGATCATAAAGAGGATCATTTTTACAAAAATGTGAATGGGTTTCACCAATTTTCCCCAAAGGTCACTATTAAATCTTTTGCCGATTTAACCACCTCCTTTCAAATCACTTGTCTTGTGATTTTTCCTCCAGTTTTTAGGTACTGTGATCTGGCTAAAGCTTTGTCAAAGGCTTTGCCATCTCCAACATTACTTTAATCAACTTTATATAATCCTGTACATTTGACAAGATTTGCAATTTCACGCAGAAATCAATTTGCAATGAAAAAAAAAAAAAGACTGTTTGACAGACAAAGATGTTCACATAAAGGAGTTTTTGAGGAGAGGGCATGAGATTATAGTTTCATGCTGATGCAGAACTGGGAGAATCCCCCTCAGTAGGGGCTCAAGTCTTGTGCTGAGGGTTCTTGATTGAGTGCAAGAAAAAAATGAAGCGCAGACCAGAGTTAGAGACAAAGAGAAGTTTATTAGAGAAGGAATAATGCTCCATAGACAGAGTGTGGTCTCCTCAGGCAGAGAATGAAAGTGTTCAAGGATTTCAGTTTAAATCTGTTTTCCTTCCCAGGGACGGTTTTGCAGCCTTAAGGGCATGGAGAATTAGTTGTTGGTAATCTCAGCAGGAATCTTGTAGGTTCCAGGATGTCTGGCTGTACGCTGATTAGCTAGGTTCCTGTGTCAGGCAGCACTGTAGCAGTTTCTGCATACAACTTGATTTAATATTTAATTCTCATGCCTTTTCCCTATTTCATTGCTATGTCTTTAAATGCAGAAATTTGATATTGACTGTTCTGATGACCAGGCCCTTCTAGAGCTGGAAGGAAAAATCCAGCAGTTAGTCAAATTTTCCTATTTTATAATGAAGCCTCAGAAAATGGAAGATAGTAATCCCAGATCACTGAACGAATTAAGAGCAGCTCAAGGCTAAATTCCAGATCTGCATTGTGTACCATAAAATCAAGCGGGTGTGGGGGGAGTAGGGGAGGAAGGGGGTAGAGTTGATGTTGACAAAACTTATTCTCTTACCACTCCCCCACTTGGAGGATCTCTCAGAAAAAGGCAAATAACTCATCCCCCAACCCGCTCAGTCACCCTTTCCATGCAAGTCTAGAGCTAGGCAGAGAGAACCTGAAGCCACATTGAGCAATCCAAGATTAAATCACTGTTCACTGGGTTTGAACAAGGACGACAGCATGGTTATTAGTTAATCCTGCAAACTGCTGTTTTGAAAGTAATGTTCGCTGGCGAATCATTGAAATAAAAACATAACCAACTCACATATCACCTAACAGGAAACAAAGAGAGAGGAACAACCCCAATAACTTGTTTAGGGCTTCTAATCCCCCAAGCTAGCCTGCAAGCCTGAACCTGAATCCTCAGCTCTACCCAACTCCACCTTATTTGGCTTTGTCTCCAGAACATCTTTAGGGAGGGGCTGGTCTTATGCAAGTCTGATAACACTTTTCATTGCCTTCTGGCTTCTTGATCCTAGGAGCAAGCCACGTGCAGGTGAGTGAAAAAGCAAGTTTATAAAGAGGTAGTTGAGTAATGTAGGCATAAAAATTTTCGTTTTTTTTTTCCCAGCCAAGTAATAAAATTTGCCTTGGAACCGAGCCTGGTTCATAGAGGGGATGTTAAAACCCAACTCAATCTCACTTGTAGAGAAAAAAACTAACAAATCCTCTGATTGTTTCTAAGGACTCAGGATTACATGGCCTGACCTGAAAAATTCCAAATAGTTTTTTTTTTTCTAATTCTAGAAGAATTCTTCATTTGACCCTCAAATGAAGCTGCTAATGGTGAGGAACTTGGAAGTTAAATTGTACCTTGCAACTGTACTGTCTACTCAGAAATTTTTCTAAAATTCAAATAAGATTATGTAACTCTCTTGCTTAAGATACTTCAATGATTTTCACTCTGCTTCAAGATAAAATTTTTATCTAAAATTTTATAATTTGGGAATGCTTTCTGGCCCTCTACCTTCACCTTTCTAGACCGGCTGAACTACTTCGAACTTCCCCCTGTTCTTGCTCTCATCCTAGCCCTGATCTCTCTAACTGTAAGCTCTTCTCCCTCAATAGTCCCCTCTGCCTGGGCAATTGTCCCTGGTGCCAAAAATGTTGGAGACCACTACACTAGACAATAAGCTTCTTGAGGGTTATTTTACATTATATCCCCAGGGCTTGGAAACGAGTAGACTCTTGGTAGCTATAAGTTTAATCAGATTGAATTTGGAAAGAAACTAACACTGATGAGCGGCTACAGTAACCCCACACACAAACTTCATTTCTTTAATACAGTTTTTTTCTCTACTCAAGCTGGTTTTGTCCAGATAATGGCATTGTGACTCACTTGCTTTTTCCTGCCCTTATCCTCTGTATGCCTGCTTCTTTAATCATTAAACCTTAGGACATAAGATGATCCGAGCCTCAAGCCTATAATCATGAGGACAGTAGGTTTCGGTTGGACTTTAGACTAAGGATAACATCTCGGCTTTAGATGTGTTTCAGCGCCAGGCCCACAGAGGCAGAACTGCAATCCCACCGGCCTTGGGACCTGGCCACTGAGTCAAGAGGGGATGGCAACTTGGCTGATTCCAGAACTGGACAAAATGATCAATTACCTCCTTCCCCAGCAATTATTCAATCAGTAGCACCTATGACCCCAGCTCCCATAGTTTTCCTGACTACTGATTTTTTTCCTATATAATTTGTACTCCCAAGACACCTGGAGAGCCAGGCCTTTGAGTGATAGCTTGCCTGTGTCTCCTGGACTTGAAATTCTCTAACAAACCTTACTTTCTTTGCTGCAAAGCGCGCACATATCTCTTTGCTTAGACGCTGTTTCCTCTCCACAACACTGGCAGTGTTAGGCACGTAGGTAACTTAGATACAACTCTCTTTTTATCCTCAAACAGCTCTGAAATGTAAGGATCATTAACTTCATTTTGTGGATGAGGATACTGAGTCTCAAGAGTTCAGTCACTTTAGAAAGGTACCCATCTGGTAGGAGTACAGAGTCTTTGTCAGTGGGTACAATGCTCTCTTCCGCAGCAGAGTGGTGCTGCCCGCTGACTGCCTGCAGAGCTGGCTGCGGACATTGAAGCCACAGGGACCCTAACTCGAGATCCCTCCCCAGGTGCTGGCAGGTGTCAGTGCGCAGGCCCCATCCACCGCGCTCACCCCTCCCCTGCCGTCGTGGATGCAGCAGCTCGGCCATGGGCATTCGGGAGCCACAGGGCATTCCTCAGTAGAAATATGGTGGGGAACAGTGACATATCAGGTGGTCTAAGGGGCGTGGCAAATGAAAATGTGGGAGAAGTGTTCCCGAAAGGAGTTGCCTACAAATCTGAGACTCCCGGTTTCCCCCCAGCCAAACACCGGGACAGAGACTGGCGGGTGGAAGCGAGGCCGTGGTGCTGAAAGCTCCTCACATTCGCCTCTAGCTTAAGTCTGAGGGTGGTTCTAAATCCCAACCGTCACAAGTTCGTTTTTTCCACACTATTCCAACTCTGCCAGGCTGTAAACAATGACTTTGCCTTAGAAGTTGAAGTTAAATAGGAAGAGCTTGGAAGAGCCTTTTGAGTTGAATTGCCAAGTCCAAGCTTTTGAAGCTCCTCAGAAGTTTACTTGAATTGCAGCCCGAACTACATCTTTTCCAAAGGGCTGGACTCAGTTCAGGAATCTGGTGCTTCCTTGGAGAATGTTTTCCTCTGTCTGAACTGGAAGCTGCTCTCCATGCTCTACCCCTCTTTGTTCCTTCCCATCAGTTGATGCTGACTTTGTCTGGGTCCGGCAGAGACCACCCTGTGTGGAGCAAGCCTGCTCTGTCCCAGCAAGCCCACTGTGTGACAGTGGCTAGAGACACACACACACTCTGCCTTCTGATCGCAACTTGAGATCTCACCAGGGCATTCAATGGGGTACTTTGGAACCCAAATTATTGATTCTGTAACTGCTCTGCGTTTGCCTTCTTGGGCACCTTCTATTAGGTTTGGTGCCCTTCTCTGTGCTCCAAGACACCCTATACATTTCTTCTACCTGGGACACAGAACGCACATTTTTAACTTAGGTATTTACTGATCTGTCCCTCCTGCTGCACTGTGAACTCAGAGACATCCTATTGTTCCTATATCAGCAGTCCCTGGCACTTAGAAGCAAGGTTGTGGAGTGAATAAGCTCCTAGCAGTCAGAAAGGAAAGCTTCCCAAGCAGGAGAACTGCCCCTTGGCCTATGGAAGACTGCGGAGAATAGATTAGAAAGGGAGATCCATCCAGATAAAGTATGAGGCACTGGAAACAAGCAGGTAACACTTTCTTAATTTGATTTTTTTATATACATTGAAGTTATGTAGCTAGATTTTCAGGCAAATAACTGCAAATTACTGAATTTTGCATCTTTCCTCCCCACCTCTAACCCACAAATATGTAGAGATATATATATATTACTCTGGGAATTCTGGAACCGTTAAATTATTTATATTTACTTAAGAGATTATTATCTTTATCAATCTCCTTCTCTACATATTTCTCTTCAGAATTAATATTAGGTAGTATAGTCTGAAAGGACATAGAGGCCTGAGTATGATTTTTCATTTTTCAAATGAAGGAATTCCTTATCTCTGACATTCATTCAGGTACAGATGCTTTTTGAATTTTAATTTAAATTATTTGAATAAGTGTTGCCTTTATTTAACAATGTTTATTTAACAATGTTTATTTAACAATACTGTCTGTCATTTCTCAAAACATTTTTGGCATGTTTTAGGCCATAAAAAAAGACTAAAAAAAGAAAAGAAAAGAAAAAGCTGACTTGTTTCTTTATAGTAACACCTCATATCTTCCAGAATTCTGAAGGCAAGATGAGCGGGCATGCTAAATGCAGCTTTTGAGTTCCCACTGCCCTCCAAATTTCTTAAATTCACAATTAGTGTTTTTTCAACACAAGCAAACTAAAATATCTCAGTTTTTTTAAACAAAAAGGAACACAATTTATTGACCTTACTTAACCAGAGGAAACACATGGTGTCATTTAACACTAACTCCAGATTTGGATCAAATTTTTAGAGTGAGCAATGTCTCTGATCGAAATAAGCATCTCTTGCCAGAAAAGAGTCATGCAAAGCTTGGTTGTTCAACTGAGAACAGAGCAGGCCAAAGCTTGAAATTATATTCCCTACGTTTCTACAGGTTATTAAAATATTTGGCTAAATGATTGAATACATTTAACTGAAAGTCACAATATTTTCAGATACAACATTTGGAATTGAACTAATTGCTGTTCATCTGTTTTTCAAATGGATAGTGCCACCGTCTCAGAGGTTTCCATGACAGTGGGCTATGGGCTTTGCAAAATTATAGACTAAGTGGGACACAATTTCTGGGAGCATTGATTTTGCTGAATGGCATTAGCCTAAAATATTTTATATTAAAAAACCACATTATGAATAGAATGCAACATTTGTATACATTTTTAAAATAAAACAGGAAATCTTAAAGAAATTTTTATTTGCAGTGCCAGCATCATCTCTCCACTTGCTTGAGGATATGTTTCTCACTTTTCTTTTCCTTGAGATTGTTTGGAAGAAGTTTGAGACTCTCCAATCTAATCTGTTGATCTCAGTCAGAGCTCACTAAGTAATCTTAAGGAAAGCTAGCTAACCTTGACCTTGGCTATGTTCTTTGTCATTCTAGTTCTCTCTCTTTCTCCCCCTTCCTCATTCCCTCCCTTTCTTCCTCTTTTTCTGTCTCCTACATATGCTAACAACAAAAGGAGCTTATTATACTACCCATTAAAGGGTGCCTTCTTTCTTAGGCTGCACTTGAGGACTGAAAGAAAAGGCCAAACTTTTATGAACTCTTTCTTTTTTAAAAATTGTCTCTAAATGCCTGAGTATTATGATTGAGGCTCATGGCTTCAGACCATTCTGGTTATCTCTTGTTGAGCATCCCTTTCCTGAGAGTCCCAGTTCCCACACATTTACACCAGTTTCTCTCATTCGGCATCCTTACCTCTGAATCAGATCTGTTTACATAACTACATCTTCTGTGGTACCTGTGGTTACTCCTTACGGTTTCCTTCCACGAAAGTCCAGCTTCTTCTCCACAAGAAGTGAAAGTATGAGCTGCTTTCTGCTAAAATCTTATCTGTCATTGCTGCATTTCCCAAGTTGCCTAGAGGTAAACATAGTTTATGATGCCACTTATTTAATTTTTGAGCCCCGTGTCTTTTAAATTCTTTGCTATTTCAACTCATCCTCCAGTTTTTGCACAAAGCTTAATAAAATCTTTAAGAGAAACTTTCTGTAACCAAAAAACAAGGTCATACTCTAAAAATACTTGGAATACGAATAAAGATGATAGATGAATGATGAATAATTTTAAAGATACTGTTAAAAACCTAACAACGTCTCCCACTCCCCAAACATGAGACAGAGTAAGGCACGAAGGAAATGACTAGCCCACTGAGAGGGAAAGGAGAGACACGTACTTGACAGACTTCTCATTATAATCCAGGGAATCAAAAGGCAGAGTCAAAGGAGAGAGCAGAATTGGATGAAGAGATGCATCTTTGGGCAGATTTATGGTCTCCTCGTCCACTGAAGGCATTATTTATGAGGAGCACGCAGTCAGCCCAATGGAGAGTTTGAGAACACATGACTATGGACTTGACTCTAAACCTCATCATTAACTACAGCACAAATCATGTTCCCCATCCAAATACACAGGAACTTAATGCTGGGTCTCAAGAGGTGTGCAATTAAGTCATAGCAGTGCCGGGCAGAAGTTTTAAATTAAACAGATGTGATGTATATTAATGGCCTAATGTGACATCAAAGGAGCAGTTTGGGATTATTTTCTTTCTTTCTGCAAATGGACTTTGATCTGGCTCTCTCTCTCACATTGCCAGGATTAGTGTGATGTCTAGAGGCACAGTGTTAGAAGTGGACTGCCACTTAAGGACTTGCTGTGTGGCTGCGGCTGCCACTCACCGAATCCAATTTCCTGAGCAGGGTTGGGCTCATCACCAATTCTACCTAAAACAAAGCAAAAAACCCTCAAGGAGGCTTAGCATATTGTACCAACAAATATTGCAAATAAAACTTTCTTTAGAGAGTCTGCTCCTATTATTTATTTTATTTTATGACTACTATTTTTCAAATATTTTAACATGAGAAATAAGAAAGTAGAATTAACCTCTATGAAATCTAATATCTGAAAATAAAATAGGTTCAATATATTGGTAAGTATAAAGACAAAACAAAATATAATAATTTGATTTTAAAAATGTATTCTCTTATTCAGTGCAAATAAGGAAAGATAAGCAAAAATACATTCTAGGCCAGTAGATAAATGAAGACCTCGAATGCCCTTTTTTTAATGCTGAGGAGTTTGAAAGAGAAATTTCTTCTTTCTGTAAATGTCGATTGATCTTACAAGTCAAACTGGACATTCGTTATTCTTTTTGGCTTCCCAGCATCCAAATAATCACTTCCTATATTGGCAGAAACTCCACCTCCACTATAGAAGCTGAAAATGCTAGATGTTTGCTTTTCCAGTTGATGGTGCATCTAGAGTGGAGGCATGTGACCAAGGTCTTCTCCATTAGAAGTCCCTCTCCAGGACTCTGAATTGGAAGCTAGTGATACAAAAACGTAGAGACCATACTGACTCTACTCTGGCACACACAGCCACAGTGGTGGCTCCCAGAGGTAGCAGGGACAGATGTTAATGTCTTTGTTCAAGATTGATGTTAATGGTGCAAATGGAAGTGTGTGTGTGCCCAGCATGCGTTTGGGCATGGCTTCTAGCTCATTCGCGACCTCTGAATCTGATTCTTTGGCTCCCGCAGAGTCTATGACCTCTCTCTCTCTCTCTCTCTCTCTCTCTCCGCCCCCCACTCCCCTATCTCTCTCTCTAATTCTCTAATGAATTTGTTTTCTGCTTCAAATAGCTTGAGTTTGTTTCTGTTGCTTATAACAAGCAAGAACCTTGCTTTATATAGAAATCAGTGACAGGAGCAACTTCAGGCAATAACCTCTCAGGAAATAATCAGAACTTGGAATTCATCATTCGGACTCTTTGTAGCGACAGCAATAAAAATCCATCTAGTATTAAAGGACAGGACTCTGGGTGCGCATGCTACACAGTGGCAAAGCTGTTAACCAGAAAAGCATATGAAGTGCTCATTAAAGGCAAGACTTTGAAGAAACAAGTGGCGACTGGCACAGAACAGTAGGAAAGCCACGAGGAAGTGAAGAACCATAGGTGTGGGTAGTCACTGCTGGAGAGCTTAAAGAGAGAGAATTTCCAGCTCAGAGTCCTAAATTGTTGGCTAAGGACCAACTAAAAACAAAAGACTTTCTATGATCGGTACTTAAAGGAAAACTTGCCTCTTGCAGCTACTGAACTAAGGTAGGTAAAACCAAACTCCAAGTTGAATCGTATCGATTGCCAAATAATCTTAGTTGAATTCACAGATTCCCCAGTTCCAAAAAGCATAAATTAAAACTGTCTGGGAAAGAATGTTGCCTGAAGAATTGAAACAGATCATGCCTGTGATCTCCCATAATGTGAGCCTCCCTGGCTAGAGGAAGTGGCCATACTTCCCTTGTTATGAATCTATCTTTCCTTACTTGAAGACCTTACAACAATTTAGCTTGGTTCAAAGAGTAAGCCAGTTCTTCACTTGCCCAATCCTCTCCATTGTTTGCCAAATTATAACTGGAATCAAAGCTCAGCATGCCCTGAGTGGCCAATTACAAAGTCGAAGTGAAGGGAGATTATTTTGTTAATTTATATTGGGGGGGAAAAAGACATAATACCTAAATGGTATTTTGGTGGTCCTAGATCAAGTAGGAAAGTTGAAAATTTAGTTTAGACTGAAATGATCAACGTGGGCCACATTACCAGAGATTCTGAAATCACTGGGCTAGATCAAGCAGCTGGTTGTAATTCAAATTGTATGCTCCGTTTTTGTATTAAAAGTTAGCTGACTGAGGCCCCGTGTGGTAAACTGTTGCCCAGACCTGCTACAACAAAGCTTCAAGTAGGCCTGATGATGCAGAAAGCCATAAAAGCCACAATAACCAGATTATGTATCTGCAGTTGGCTAATTCCTTTTATGGAAATAGGTGGACTCCTGAACAATGACCAGAGCTAATCCTTCTTTCAGCCTAAAGTGAAATGAAAGACAGCCAGCCATGTTTCTAAATGCTATTGACCTGATGAATTCATTGCTCTGTGAGAGTATTGAGGCCACCAAACTTAGGGTACACCTCTGCGATTAACAGTGAAGATCCTGAGTTGTTTGCCTACTCATACCATCATGTATTATCCTTAGTCAACTGTGTATATTTTGAAGCAACTATAATACTGAGAGAAGTCTTAGCGAAGCTTGAGTTGTCGTTCTCACTAGTGTACAAACGTGACTCACCTTTGTGGTCTGCTCCTATCTTTACCCATGCTAATTGAAGTTGAGATGGTAGAAATTCCTTGGTATAATGTGAAGAGAACATTCAAAGACTTAGGGAGATAGGAATGTTGGAGTAAATTTTCAATGGTGAACCCTTTACTCATCTCCTAGCTATGTCTCTTGAATGGCTGGCTAGAAGACACTCTGTTCAACAAGTGTCTTGAGAAACCACTAAGACCTTGAGAAATACTGGAAAGGGGAGCACCAGCATCTTTGAAAATTGCTATAGTGGCTCTCAGGAAATACCTCAATTGAAAGGAGCACCTTAATTTCTGTGGGGAGAAAAAATGTGATCCAGGGGTGGCAGAGGCTGGGTAGAAGCCATTAATTAAAAGATGCAAAGTGGGTGTCATGACAAAAATAGGGTCACAGTCATTTTTGGAATAGTTTGGTTTATAGGACTTGGCAGCAACTAATCTATGGGTTCTCTATGGTCAAATTATAGGGCAGCCCATGCAGATCTCACCTGACCTATATATAACAACAAACTAAATGAGATGAAACAAAAATCTCTACATTTGGTGAACAGAGGCCTGACTTGAAATCACTCTTTTGGAGATTTGTAGATTCACAAGTGATAGGACCTGGTGAGCCGGAAATGGCAGATGACCTAGATGCCTTAGTAAGACATTTGCACCCTAGAAGGGTAGATAAATTCTACAAAAACCTCTAGGTTCTAGAGGTCTGATTTTCTCCTAAGTAAAGGTGAAAATGATTGATAAATATGACTATAAAAATATTCACATGTCAACATAATAACATAGGCAAAGTCAGAAGACTAGAGAAACTGGGAAATTTTCTACAATTTGTTTCTCAGACAGAGGGCTAATCTCTCATAAAGAAGTCCTTTGTATTCATGAGAAAAAAATCTAAGAACTCAACAATAAAAAGGGAAAATGACCTGAATGGACAATTCCGAGTAAAAGAAATACAAATCAGCTATAAATATGTGAAAGATATTAAGCTTGACTCATAATTAGTGACATACAAATTAAAACTGCAGAGATACCATTTCTTACCAAACTGAAAAAATGCCAAAAGTAAAACATTACACTCTACTGGTAAGGTTGTGGGAAAACTGACATTCTCATAAATTACTGGCAGGCACTCTCCATAAAAATTAAAACAACCTCTATGCTCTAAAAATGTCTATAGTCATCAAATTACAAAGGTATGTACTCTTTAATTCAGCATTCTCACTTCTAGGAGTCTATCCTATAGATAGATTTGCACATGTACAAAATGATGTGTGTTCCAGGTGTCTTAGTGTGGAATTATTTGAAATGGCAAAAGATCGAAAATAACACACGTTTACCAATAGAGAGCTGTTACATAAACGATGGTATATCCACACAACACAATACTGTGCAGTTGTAAAAAGAGATATGGGCTTTGTGTTTTGACACAGAAAATATGTAGGATATATTAAGGTACAGAAGAGTGTGCATAATGTGCTACTGTTTGTGCAACAAAGCGGGGGCAGGGAATAATCGTTGCTGTTGCTTTTAGGCCCTCTAAGATGACAGAGCAAGGAAATAGATGTGTGTATACTAACCCATGTGTGCATGTATATCTATAAATGTTTTAATATGTAATCAATTGTGTCTACATTAAACTAAACATGAGTTCATACTGATGTCTCCAATTTGAATTCATTACCATATGGATCATTTTAGCCTCCTCCCCTTGCTTATCTGTAGGCCTTCACTGCAACAGTGCGAAATCCGGCTCTTATCTTCTAACATTCATTTAGTTAATTGTTTCATTCCAGTATGCATTTATAGTAGTATCAGAATTGTTAATCCATACCTCTGTGGGAAACAACTTGGTCACTTAGACTACAGCAGCGGCCCCCAACATTTTCAGCACCAGGAACTGGTGCTCCTATGAGAATCTAATGCCTAGTGATCTGAGGTGGAGCTGAGGCGGTGATGCTAGTGCTGGGGAGTGGCTGCAAATCCAGATAAAGCTTTACTCACTTGCCTGCCGCTCACCTCCTGGTGTGTGGCCTGGTTCCTAACAGGCCACAGGCTGGTACCGGTCTGTAGCCCTGGGTTTGGGGACTCCTGGACTACAGGGTTTATGTACAGTTCCTTTTTTCCTTTAGTCTTACAGACTCCATTCATTTCCAAGGTTACATAGGTTACCAACTTTTTGCCCACACCCTTCAGTAAGGTTGTTTTATATACTCATAGTACATTTAGATTCTTTTGTCATACTCTGTATTCTATCCCAGGATCGCCTTACCTCCTGAATAATTTTTTAAAAATTTGCATATATTGAGGATAACTCTGTGTTGTAAAGTTAGTTATAATGGGTTTTGACAAATGCAGTGTCATATATCCATCATTACACTATTATACAGAATTCATCACCTTAAAATATCCAAAGGTAACTTTTTTTTGTTTTTTATTTTTTTAGGCGAGGCAACCCTCGGTTGACCTCACAGAGTGCAAGGACCTTGTCAGTTTACAATCCCTTATTTTTTAGGTCTACAGCACCTGGTCTTCCTAGGTGGTCTCCCATCCAAGTACTAACCAGGTCTGACCTTGCTTAGCTTCCGAGATCAGATGGAATCAGGTTTGTTCAGGGTAGCATGGCTGTAGACCAAAGATAACATTTTAAAAATAGCTTTATGACCTGTAAATCACATGTAACAATTGTACTTACTTAAACAAATGACGAAGGAAGTTTCAGACTGGAGATGTATCCATTTACAGGCCTTCAAAACTATAAATCCCCTGAAGGAATATCATCTACACAAAGACATTTCGACTATAGAGATTTATAAATTGCAAGTCCGAAGCCTTCTTATTTTTATTTTTTAACTTAACAGTAGTACATGCTCATTGTTAAAAAATGACTAAATAAAGATAAATAAAGAGGAAAAAAAATCACATAATCCCATCACTCAGAGATAATCTCTGTAATCACTTTAATGTATATAATTCTTTTAAAAAATATATTTACCTAGTTTTCAATTTAAATAGAGATCTATGTATAATATTATTGTTTTGCTACTCAACAACATTTACTGAATAACTGCTTTATGTTAGTCATGAAATTGGTCTCTAGGAACACAATTTTGTAACCTGCCTTTTCACAGAGTGTACAATATCATAAACATCTTTCCATGTCAATGAATGTGTTTCTTCAGCATCATTCATAATAGTTGCATAGTATTTCATTTTATAAATATAACATAATTAGTTTAACCAATCTCCCATTTTTGGAAATCTGAATTATTCCCAGAGTTTTTGCTTTTGTTTACCCTCTCCCATTTTGTTGCATGTATTAAACAATTTAGTATGTGACACATTGATCCAGTTAGGTCAAATATAGATTTTAAAATAAATATATTCACATTCCATACCAACTTTATCAGTTCTGATTAGTATCTTAGATTATAATGTGTACCACATGGACTCGATTTTCATAGCTGGATTGTATTCTAAGACTTCTTTGCCATTTGGTTGTTTGGAACCAGAGTAAATTTACTCATCCAAAGCAATGTTATGAATAGCTCTCAACCCCCAAACCTAAAATGTATTTGATCTACAGTGCAGCTACAATATTAATCAGGAGTTCTGTGGTCAAGACCCCAACCCTCACCCTAAAGATTGTGCTGGATTATGAAGGTGTTACCAAAAAAGGGAGGTTCTTCTAACAAGCCAGCTTACTTTTTCTTGATTCCCAGTCCTGATCAGTCCCTCTGGGGCTAGAGGCTCTGCTGCTGAACCCCAAACTCAGGCAGAGAACAGGTACCTCCTATTGGGTGTGAAAACCAATGCCTGGCTTCATGATGTGGTGGGGGGCTGGGGGGAAGCCTGACCCTCAGGGGTGCTAGTTTGACTATAACTGGCTTAGGGTCTTTACAACTAACAGGTTCCATCTAGGACAGGGCTAACTGGGTAACTGTGAATCAAAGAAGCATGATGGGAACATGGGAACAGAAACTCCCCTGGAATATACCTCGGTCAGTGACAGGCCTAGAGTGACTCCCCCTCACATTTCACTTTCTCCTGGAATCTCTTCCTGACCCTTAGTTATCTGGGTCCAACTTGTGGTCTTCCTTAGCAGCCAGGGCACACTCACCTGTCGCTGTCAGTTTACATGTCTTCCTCCTTCACCCTGGCTCAGTGATTCTCAATCCTGGCTGTACATAAGAGTATCTGGAGAGCTTTGCTAAAACCCCGGTGTTCAGGCTCTACCCTTGTCCAATTAAAGCAAAATCTCTGAGGCGGAAGCCACACATCAGGGTGTTTTAACAGCTCCCCCAAAGGATTTCAATATTCAGCCAGAATTTAGAAATTCTTCCCTAAACGAGGAGTTCTTTGAAAGCAGGGCAATGCTTATTCATCATTGGTATTAAATGACTTAGCAAACCTCCTACAGTGGTGCCCAGCATACATTCAGCTCTTAATAATTTAATTGCTGGTAGTAGTAGTAGTAATAGTATTGACTCCCACTGACCAGCACAGTTCTTGATTCAGAGTAGGCACCTGACCATCCATTTAACTTATGTAAATTAAGCTATATATGTTGAAGACAGAAGAGAGAAATAATGTTTTAGAAGCCTGGGTGATTCCATGGACCCTTCTATTCAATAAGCATAGGCCCCAGAGTAAGCCTGAAATGGGTGATCTGGATCTGCTATTCTTTTGTTGGCCTGAGTCCTAAGTGCCTTCAAAATAGGAGCATCCTGCTGTACTATATATAATACAGTTGACCTTGAGCAGTGCAGGGGGTAGGGGTGCCACCTTCCCAAGAAGTCGAAAATCAGAGTATAACTTTTAACTCCCCAAACTTTACTAATAGCCAGCGGTTGACTGGAAGCTTTATCAATAACATAAACTCGATTAACACATATTTTGTGTTATATGTATTCTATACTGTATTCTCACAATAAAGTAGGTTAGAGAAAAGAAAATCATAAGAGAAAATACATTTACAGTGCTGTACAGATTTATTGAAAAATATCAATATATAAATGGACCTGCATAGCTCAAACCCATTATTCCAATAGGGTCAGCCGTATAGGTAATTTAGGTTTTCAAGAATAATTTTGACTCGAGATGATATTTTTTACTGAGGTGGTTACAGCATAAATTCACTGGGAGTCAAAGTCCAAGGTTCTGTTCTTGGCTCTTTAAGCAAGTCTCTGCAACCCTTTGGGCCTCGGTCTTCTCGCGAGAGTTCCTATGTTCTCTGATTGTGAAACCTGGATAAACCTTGTCTTACATCGCCTTGTCTGCCTCTGCGACCCTGATGGATCTGACTCCCCAGTCATGACTATGGGGGCCTCGGTCCTGGCTACCCTGTCCAGCTGCCCTGCCAGAGCCCTGTGAAGCCTCCGCATACCTGGGGATGGTGCCGGGGAGGCCTAGTGTTCAGCAGCCCTGTGGTCTTGGAGAATAAGTGGTCTTGGAAACCAGTTGCCATTTACACCTTAGTTTAAAGGAAGAACACTGCTGTGGGCAAGGGGAAAGGGTAGCACCGTAAACGAGCCTCCCCTTTCCTGGATGCCAGTTCTGCGGAATAAAGAGCTCTCTAGGTGTCCAGCTCAGGTTTTGGAGGCGTTTCTCTCTTTAAAAAAACAAACAAACAAACAAACCAAAAAACAAAAAAACAAAAAAACCCCCAGACTATCTGACATTTCAGTTAGTCAGCCTGGCCTTTGCCTCAATTGTCCCAACCAAAGAAGGTTTCTCAGCTTGGCAGCTCATCTGGAACAGCTGGACAGATGCCAGTAACAGTCCCTACGCACCCTCCACCCCCACACTGTAAACAAGGTGTGAAGTGCTAATCAAACACACATGGCAGTCAGGTCCATTTTAAAATACACAAAACCAATTGGAGAAATGAGGTCAATTCCTGTTAGGAATGAAATAACAGAATTGCCAACATTCTCTTGTTTTACTTAGATGATTTTAAATGAGAGTCTTTGGGTAGGAACAGAGATTGTTGTTTTAACCATAGACAGATATGTTCTAATGAGATTTGACCTGCATTTAAAAATAGTGAAGTGACAAATCTTTTAAATTCAGGTCATGCATGTGGGACTGTTGCATGTTAGTTTTGGTTTCTTTTGGTTTGGTTCTTGGTTTTAAATGGGTCGTGGACTGGTATTATTATCTGTGGGTTTTCCTGGTTTTCATGTTAGAGTTTAATGAAATCAGACATACTCAAGAGCTGCTCATTAAGTTTACCATCTAAATCAGTTGCCCTTCATGGTGACATGGGATTAACAGAGCGGCAAACTCTCTGTGCCAGGCAGCAAATTTTAATTTTGATCTGCACTTAGCCAACACATTTTTTTGGTCAGAGATATTCCCCTCTCCCACCTCAACCTGGTCCTCCTCTGTTGTTTCATATCATTTTCTCTTTTTTCTCTCTGACATCTACTCAATTATCCAGCCTGTTGCTTTTATTTGCCACCTATACAGCCATAACGCTGGTGCTAGCCCCCATCGCCTCTCCCCTGGACTGCCATTATAGTTTCCTAAGTGGCCCCTGCACCACACTCACCCACCCTCTAGTTCAATGTCACACAGCAGCTAGAGCGATCTTCTAGGCCCACTAGTGTGATCACATTGTTCCCCTACATAAAACTTAAATGATTTTCCATTGCAGTTAGGATTGAATTGCAAATCTTCAGCATGGCTGCATGGCCCTGCCGTGCCAGCCTTGCCTACCTCATTTTTTCTCATTGTGCTCCAACCCCACCAGCCTATGTTTTTTTCTTTGTAGCTTCTTCAGGGCTGATAGAAGCTTCTTTTCGTCTCAAGGTTGTGAGAACATGTTGTTCCATCTACCTGGCATGACAAGCTCTCTGCCTCAGCTCCCAACCAGCTTTCTTCCCCTACCCTTTAGGTCTTGATTTATATGTGTCCTCAGAGAAGCCTCTTCTCACTTCCCCGACCAAGTTAGGTCCCTTTACACTCCTGGCTTCCAAACACTTTGGTTAACAATGATTACCATCACATAACTGTGAACCGTTTCTGGTTCGCCTGAGATGGCAAGCCCCACGAGGTCAAGGATGTTGTCCTGGTTGTTGCTGTAACTCTGCGCCCAGCAGGATACCTTAGCCCCAGTGAGTGCTCTGTAGATTGAAGAAGTGATAATTTCTCCCAATGGGTTGGCTTAGTCTCTGATATTTGTTTTCCTCTCCCTCTACAAATTCATTTATTTTCTTTATGGTAACATTTAGTCTCCTGAATGAAGGAGGCCTGAGACAATTCTTTTAGTACTGATCCCTCTGGAGAAGTGGAGTGTGAAGGGTACTATGAACTTGTCCATACTGCGTCACTGGGGTCCTGTTCCCTTTGCAATTCCTACCGTAAGTGGCTAGTTTGAGACCTTCTGGAACAACCTCTGTTTTAATCACACAGTTCTCTGTTTGGCATAATTCTACTCATCTTTCTGTTGCCATTGATCTCCAGTGAGCCACACAGAAGCAGGGTTGCACTCGAAGGTATTTTTCATGTGTCCTCTCTGCTCATACTGACTTGTGATTATACCGCACACCAGCCGAGATGTTGGCACGTCACTCTAGTGCCAACATCACATCTCTTCTCATGGGCCGTACAGAAGAGTTTAGACTGGATTTTTCCATTAGCGCATATGGAGGTACTCTCTTGTTGACATAAGTCACTCTACGGCTTCCGTTTTCTTCAGGTCTCTTCGTTGGTCCATTCCTGTTCAAGGAACTCCCTCCCCTAAAAGGGCTCACAGCCTTTGGCCTTTGAGAAGCTGCTCTTGATGGCCTCATGAGATTAGATTTTCCATAGTTTTTCTTTGCTTAAGTTTCACAAGTTAGGAATCTGTTCAGACACCAGCTTTGCTCATTTCTCTCTCTGTATGATAAAATTATTTCTTTCTACAGAAATTCACTACCTGAGCAGACAAGTTTGATTATACTACTGAAGAACCAATTTAGTTGCCTTTGAAATCATTGCCTCCCCTTCTTGTCTTTCATTTGCCAGGTAGAAAAAAATTGACTCAGCATTACGAGCAAATCAAAGATACCTTAAGTTTAGTGTTAATGTCTGGTCATATATATACAGATATCTATATATTTTTCTTTCTCCATTTTTGTGTCCACCAGAATTTTGTTACCCTTTAGGTAAGCTCAATCATAATTTCCTTAAATTTTGATATGATAGCCTATACTTTAAAAATGTTTTGTTAGTATTGTCCTCTTGTTTGAAAGACTTTCGAAGTCCTCCGTTGTTCATTGGATATTCAAATTTCTCACTCTGGAATTTAAGCCATACGTATAGCACATGGTGGTAAGGGGTTGGGTTCTGGAGCCCGACTGTCTAAAGCCACTACTCAGAGATGTTTGACCTCTATGCCCGTTTTCTAACCATTTAATTCTTTTTTTAAAAAATTTACTTTATTGTTACTATTATTTTTTATATTTTAGGTGCAGCAACCCTTGGTTGACCTCAGATTGCAAGGACCTTGTCATCTTACAACCCCTTATTTTTTTATTTTTTACGCCTATAGCACCAAGTCTTCCTAGGTGGTTTCCATCCAAGTACTAACCAGGCTCGACCCTGCTTAGCTTCCGAGATACCAGTTTTCTTATCTACAAAACTAGAACAATATGTATCTCAGTGGGGTTTTGCCAGGATTAAATGAGTTAATTCATGGAAAAGTGCCTGGGAAAGTGTCTGGCAAATAGTGAGTGCTCAGTACATATCGATTATTATCTGGTCCTGGCCTATCGAGAAGTGTACTGAAAACTCCATGAACACAGGGATTTGTGTCCGTTTTGTTCATTATTGTATTCCTGGGGCCTGAAATAGTGCCTGGCCCATATTAAGACACTTGAATATTACTTGAGTGGCTTAATCTTTCATATGTTTACAATCCAGCCAAACTGAAATACTCTCCATTTCCACGTATTGTTTTTGTTTTGAGCTTCTTCCTCTGCTTGTAACGCTACTTCAGTTGTTTAGACACAACCACTCAATGCCCTGTGGAAACATCACCTATATGAGGCCTTTCCTAATCATCCCAGGAGGAAGCGATCTTCCTGGAGACTACTCTCAGGGTACATTGTATGAACTACTCTTTAGCACTTAACAGTCTTTATTTCTATCTTGTGAGCAAGTTTAGGAAGTTACCATACTACTTATTATTCTAGACTATTAGTGAACGGTGAACCAATGTATGCATTTTTGAAAAAAATGGACAGATTTAATAACCTATTAAAGCATTGTCATCGTTGTGGCAGTCTTCAGATTACCTCTGTGTGGAGAGCAAAGTCCCACTTGCCATGGGGCAAGGAATAGGGAAGCTCAGAATCAAGAAGTAAAGATGGTTCTGAGCTCCTGATTATGGTTAGCCTTGTACACAAGTTTTCCAGTTATGGGCTATGCTCTCTACTTTGTTACTTCACAACTATAGTGTGAGATTTGGGCCTAGGTTTGAACATAGTTGAGAATAGTAATAACACCTACATCTTATAGAATTTGGTATGATTAAACAAGATAGTATGTGAAAGTGTTTTAATATAGAATATTAAAATATTCATTGTTATTGAAAACAAGCAGCATATATATATAAAAATGCGGAGGGTAAGTTACTTGGTATGCATACTAATGAGAGCAAGGCAGATCCTCATATACCTATGCAAATACCCTGAGTTTCCTACTCAAGTTTGAAGGACGATTTTGGATTATTCACTAACAATAAAAGTTTCTAAACAAAAGATTCTGGGCATGTTAGAAAAGTGTTGCTTTTAAAGAATGTTAGAAGTTTACCAGTTATTCTTACAGTATTTTATTTTGGTGCTCATAACCAGTGTAAGAGATTGTACACATAGTATTTTTCCTTTACCCTTGATGGAAGAAGTTTCAGAGTCTTCCAGTCACACAGTATAAATGATGGCAGTGGGACAGCAACTTGTTTGGAATAATTTACTTTTGAAATTTGTCATATTTAGCAGGCTAAAACAACAAAACTGTTGGAAATGTTCAAACCTTGAGAATTTTGCCTTAATGACTTTGGTGGAAGACTGATAGTTTAAATCAGTGTTAAATTTCCTAAACAATATTCTAAATTTGGCCAGGAGTTGGCACCCCATTCCAGATCAACAGTGCGCCCTCAAAAGGGGGTTGTGAGCCGTGAACTATTTTTTATTGAACAATTCATGGCTCATGCTGTTCTTCTGCAAATCCCATTGCAGAATTTTGTAGAAATTCCTTTGGCCTAAAATGCAGAAGAACTACATTGTTATTTAGAGTCTGGATTGTAAAGACAACCAAATCTTAAGTCCATATTCTCCTCTTGCCAGTCCCATTGAGATTTTCTCATAGGGATCAAGAGACTTTCTGGTGACCACAGAAAACCCTCCTGCAAATGGACTCTTCAGAAGATATTGTACTTAATTTCGCAGTGTGACTTAGAACTACTCATAGTCCGAATGCTCATATGATTTTTTATCTCTCTCATAAAATCTAAGGTCTTGATTCATGGTCACCTCAGAGATCAGTCTTATACAGTTGCGATATCCTATCATTTAGATCCTGGTGACCTGCTGCCAATGAGATACCTCTGTTGAACCCTGGCTGCAAATAAGCTTAGCTTTTAATTGGTAGAAAGAGGCGCTACAAAGTTCACTTACAGAAATAATCTTCAGCCAAGTTTCTTCGCCCATTCATCACTATGTTGGCTTAGAGTAGCTGGCTTTAGTAGCTCATGGAGATAATACTGAAATGCAGCAGCGTTTTTTTTCCTGAGATTCTGCCATTTATTCCGCAGCTTTGAGAATACGAATTTCTTTTTCAATTGGCTAAACAGGACATCATTTTAATCTTGTGTAAATTCACTATAACAACTTAATTTATAATTGAACAAATGGCCTTAAAAGGAACTGAGATGTGGTTTCTAGTAACATCCCATAATGAAAATTAAACCCAGGTGATGTTTACCTGATAGACTATTTTATAGATTCTATAAAGGTCATGGGAACTATAGTCTCTTCATAAAATATACTTGGGACAAGACATGAAGAAATATGGGTAAAGGTATATCATAGCCCTAACAAATAAGTTAGCAGTTTTAAATATACTAAGGGTATCCTCTTGATTTAGATCCTATTTTGTTTTTGTTTCTTAGAGGGGTTCCCTTTACTAAGAATCAAGCCCTGCCCACCCACTTACTCTGAGTACAAACCAATATCAATTTCACAAAGTTACTGTAACTCTAGCTCTTAACTGCTTTATATTAAAAAAAAAAATCGAAACATTCCAAATACCAGATTAGCTGTTTAGGAATTTTACATAGACTCTTTGCTCAGATATTTTCAAGTACTGCTTTGAACAGAACAGAGATACCAGTTTTTTAAAACCTCTAACAGGTTACCAACTTCAGGAATTTTGTTAAAATATGGCAGATTTAAAAATTCAGTTTATCTTTTAAGTATCATCTTGTTTTGCTAGTGTCTTGATTCTGCAACTGTTTTCATTTGTGGTAGTATTAAGTCTGTCAGTTTAAGGCTATGTTTGTGGTTAGGAAATTATCAATTTTACTTATACCAGAGCTTTTTGTATCCAGGTAATACGGCAAAAATAATTTCTCTGTTTTTTGGAAAAACTGCAGCTCTAAATGTCAGAGGATTCTTATCTGATTTCTAATTCAGTAATAAAATTTTAATAGAAAAACTGTTTATCAAGTTCCTCATTATTAAAATAAAGTGACTAAATGCCAATAGGTTAGGGTGGCATAGGGACAACACACTATACACCCTACTGGAGACATGGTTGACTCCAGCAGCACTAGGACACATGTAACCCTGTAGACCAAGGGAGAGCAGCACATGAATTTACCTATAACTACCAAATAAAGGCAGATTTTCAATATAACTGAATATAAACCTAATGTAATTTATGGTTGCCAGCACCAGGGACAGGCTGGTTGCCATTACAGAAGAAAATGGGATGGAGTCTTTGGGGCTGCTCTGCTTTGGCAACCTCAGCTGACATGATGGAAATTTGGGGAGAATTAAGCAGTAAATCAGTTGATCTACTGACTGCTCCTGCACTTACCACCTAGGTTTCCTTTTATTACTATTGTTCTTTCTCTCTCTGGAAAACCATTTGCCTGTTTATCCCAGCTGGGTGATTCATTTACTGAGCTATTTTACCTTCATTTTGGGTCTAAGAAAAACATTACGTAAATTACTCAATATGATTCTAAGTAATACTACTATACTTCTCCAATATTTAGAATACCTCTTCCTTGTTCTCTTTAGAGGCTATTCTTCCTAAATCCAAATTAATATAGTCTTATGAGTATTCTGCTGAATCAGACCCAATCTGTTACCTAAAGGTTGTACAATTCTGCTTCACAGGATCCAGAATGAAGGTAACTGGACTTCAGGCCATCCAGGATATGGTGCACTGCCTATAGACACGAGGTATAGTTTTGAGCTAGGATGTACAACCACAGATTTTGCATAAGATAAATGATAAATCTCAAGTCCCACAATATTAGTGTTCTATTGTAAAGAAATTATATATAATAAAATATGAAGTGTTCAGATTTGCCTCACCAAAACTGATGTCAATAATTGAAGATATATAAACAGAAAAAATCATTTTCAAAGAGTCTACTTCTTATTCAAAGTTCAGAACCTACCACTTAAATTTGTGAATGTTTTTATTTATGAAACAATAACTAATAATTCTTACTAATATAAGTGTTATATTTTAGAGACCATGAGACAATATTTTGGAGAAATAAAATCAAAGTCTCTTTTGAAAGACTGTGTCAAGTTCTTCTGTTTCTTCTGTGCTGTTAAGTGTAGTAAAGTCATTTAAGAATGAAGGAGACAATTCTGGTTACACACTATAATCAATGGGATACATGAAGAGTACAGAACATAAAGTTCAAAGAATAATATCCATACTTCAGAAGTTCCAAATGCCAAATTAACCTTAAGTTTCACCTGTGTACCAGTTACTACTGTAATTGCCTTTTATTTACCTCTTATCACTTGCACTTTTTCTCTTCAAGTCCATTAAGCCAAAAATGTTTTAAATATATTAATCGTTAAAAACAACAAAGAGTTTAAAGAAAGAATATATTTGAATTACATAAACTAAAAGGTATTACATAAGAAAAATAATGTAACAATTTATGTAAGTACCTAACACATGAGCATGCTCTTACATCTAAAACAAAAATAAAAAGGTAACATTGGTACTATATATATATATTTGACAAGTGTGCATTAAAGAATTCTCTAATATAAAACATTTAAAATGTGGAGAATACTTTTTCAAGATACAAAAAACAATTGTTAAGATAGGCACACCCACAATTCTTATAAAAACATGCTGGCGGAAGATAAAATTCATCTGAGCCCTCATTTCTCAGATGTGCAAAAGCTATGAAATTGTTAATCACTGGATACTGCCTCCCACTTCTGCACTGTTTTGAGATTCAACACTGATTGGTATGAATTATGAATTACACAATTAGTTATTTTTCAGTGTTTCTGCCAAAGTTCCATATAGAATGCATCTATTTAATATGAATACTTAAAACAGCAACATTGCTTATAAAAGTCACTTCCTTGTGTTTGTTTTTTTTTTTTAAAGGCACTATATTTAGAAAACAGTTATTACAGCAAATAGTACTTCTGAAAATCTGAAACTCTAATCAACATGCTCCATCAATCATAAGTGGATCTTAGAAGCCCTAACTAAAAAGAACACAAATGTAAAAAGCTGATAAATTTAAAGATTATAAAATTGGTTTATTGTAAAAGTAATTCAAGAATACCCAGTTAAAATTTTACCCCAATGCTACCCCACACAACCAAGAAGCAGTTAAACACTTTTACATTAGGAACAAGGACATAAAACAAGAAAGACCATCGAGGCTGTAATTCAAACTCAAAAAAGAGAAAGGACTCTGAGGTCTCCTTCAGGTCCGTACAGAGGGTATGACAAGATCAAAGCACTGTGTCAGGTACCACAGTGCTGCTACAACATTGAGGTATAACTGGGAAAGTTAAAGTCAAGGGGAAATGAAGAACTCCATATACTTACTTTGTGGGTGTACTCAAATGATTGAAATTTTGGGAACTGCCTTTAATGACAGCAAGATGCAAGGTAAGTCTTTATTGAAGAAAAAGGAGGTTATAAAGTTCTCTATCAAAGTCCTACTAAGTCTTCACAACCCCCCTCCCACCTTCCCACCCTCTCTCTTTTATCTAAAGCTACTCTGCTGATACTTAAAGATACGATCTTAATTCTGGCTTACTGACAAACTGTAGGCACTACTTCCAAGTAGCTTTGATCTTCTGCACATAAAAAACTCAACATGCAATATCATCCATATACTCAATTATGCATTCTAGGTAGAATTTCATTATTGCTCAAAAAAAAAAAAAAAAAAAACTAATGCATCTGCAGTGGCCACTTCCCCCCAGACTTAATTCAAGATTTAATCTTTCTGCTGTTTTCTTAATAAAAGTCTTTAGAGTCAATTATTATGAGTGATCGACCTATGAATCATTATATACAACACAGTGACTGCATTTTTGAGCACTGAAAATACTTAATATAAAATTTCTTACTTTCAACTTTTTCATTCCTCTGAAGGGTCAAAATACTTCAATTTTTTAATTAGGAAAAAAAAAATCTATCTTCCCAAGCTAAGGCTTTTCATAGCAGTTCTACCCAGGAAAAGAGATTTCATGTCTGTTATAAACCCTTGAAAATAAGGGCTCACTCTAGAAACATTGAAAGACCCTTAATCACAGAGGTGCTAGCTGGTGCCACTGTAATTCACAACCATTACTTCATAGCTTATACTGAAGAGTTGATTCATGCTCATTTTCTTCCTTTAAAAATACTCTTTGGAAACCATTATTACTCCTGTAGACACATACTCTAGTTATATCTCTCCCTGTAAAAATAAAAGTATAATCGTGATTATCTGTATTTCTTTGCTAAATTCAACTACCAATATACATTTATTAATCTGATCACTTTACCAGCTAAAGTATTTTAGCTGACCTTACAGTCTTTTACTGTCCAGGGCCAATTTTAGCATATAGGAGTAGGAGCAAATCTTATTAAGAACAATCCTGTAGGCAATATTTCAATGTGGTCTTTAATGTGCTCATTATAAATCACAACTAAAGCACTAAATTTACTTCCAAAACTAAGATGAAGGTAAAACTTCCAAAGCTAAAGGAAAGTAAACAACCACATAAAGCTTACTTTTGTCATGTACATTATGAACCTACTCAGTGATTTCCCACCAAGACTTAAAATTAGTCCAAGGGAGTAACAAGGGGAAAATAAAGCCATTTCTTATTTGCTTCTTTCAAATTCATTAGATAATATATTTTTTGTGTACCCAGAGGGCATACAGTACTACTCAAGGCACTATTCAACGTAACAGCCCCTTCTAGAACACTAAACTACATCAAACATCTGGAGACTGCCCCAATCAGATTTAAACTACCTGTGAGATATAAACTACTAGTCATGTATTCTAAATGCATACATTCAAAGCTACCATTTTAAAATAAATTGGAAAGTAGGGAAACCTAAAAAAAATTACATTCTGCTATCACACTATCATATAAACATTATAAGTATGTGTGGGAGTATATATAAAGAGAGCAGATAAACAAGATTTAAATAAGATGGCAAAAAATCAGGAAATGTAGATTTTACCAAAGGAACTACAATAACCATCCCAAGCTACAATATAAACAGATTCACTATTATGGTAATTTGCCTTGGTTCCGGAAAAACAAAACAAAAAAACCCTCAACCAACCAAAACAAAACCCACAATAAAACCCACCCAAACCTATACTAGATTATGTGGCAATAATTAATATATTTCTATGGAAATCATCTCATGCCTTATAAGCTCCTAAAATAAAATCAAGGTCACTATGTGACTAATGATATAGCACTAGGAGAAAAAAAACGCTGAAAGTAAAGCAGTCTTCAGCCTTGGTTTCAGCTATCTCTTCAAATAAACATTAAGTACTTAATATCAGATACAACATTTTTGGCTTGTCAGACCAGTAAGTCATGTTTTTCCAATGGCCAAAGGCAGCTAGAGAAACAATTGCTTAAACAAACTAAACGCTGTGACATGAAGCATTTGACTTCCAAGTCTGACTAGTTAAAATGACCGGTGAAAAGCTAACTGGGCGAAAGGAATGGCATCCATCATCCAAACAGGCTCACTTTCCCCAGCCCCCAAAACAAACAGTAGTTATTATAGCAAAAGAAACAAAGTTTTTTTTTTTTTGATTCTTTAGGGCCAATTATGAAAAGAGGTCAGCAATATATTAACAGCAGCAACGGACAAGGAAGAGCAAAATAATGGATGAAAGAATCTTGCTGGACGTTTGTTCATCTTTTTCTGTATTAGCCAGAAGATTGCAACTGGCTTATCTGGAAATTTCTGGTATGTGTGTCTTATCTCCTTAGATCCTTTTCAGTCTACCTGAGGGCTCTATAACCATGTAAGAAAGCTTTCTTTATCTAGCTTGGTGGCAGCCAAAACAGACTCCATGTCATTAAGGATGTCAGAACTTAAAGCTTCCTGCAGACTTGGCATCAATTCCTCTCCTTCTATGTTCATTCCATCGCCCTCCAGTGTTCCAAGGTCCACATTTGTCCCAGGAATGGCATCAAGGTAGTCTTGGAAACGATTCTGCTGTGAGGGTAGGGTGCTTTGGTTGATAGTATCACCTAGTTGGAACAAAGAGCAAGAATAAGGTCCATTTTAAAAAGCTAACGTCAGAGCTGTATCATGTGAGAACATACAGAAATGCATAAAGAAAAGCACTCCTGACTGACCTCCTGAACAGATGCCCAGTTTATTTTAGACCAAACATCCCACAAATAAAATAACAATGCCAAGGGTCCTTCTGCTTCAACGTTTGTTTGGATATCTAACCAATAACTCGACTGTTTATGATTAAGTGCTGAGCATTAAAGGGGAGTCATAAAAAAAAAAAAAATCCTCTGAAAAATTATATACAGCAAAGGAGGAGCAAGTACATACACAAAAGCATCACTACTTGACTCTCTTCCAGATATATACCACTAAAATAAGATAAAATTATAAAAATGAATGGTATAATTTCATTTTTCCCTTAAGTACTCTTGAGGAAAAATTAAACTAAAATAAAATCTTGAAGATTTACATTCATAGTAGCAAAACGAGCGTCCCAGAAATCCCAGAATAAATAAATCTTCCTAGTTCTGCTCTAGGTTTTCCAAATTACCTGGCCACAAAACTTTTTCAACACATGACAACATTAACATTCCTTAGAGCTTCAATGGAACATACTTTTAGAAAAACTAATGTAAACCATTACATGGTATAGGGGTTTGGAGGGAGATATGGGGGACAGAGGAGTAAGGAAAGGTGTTTGACTGAGATGGGTTTGAAGTGACTCCTAAGGATGATTTAAGATTTAGAAGAGCAGAGAAGGTGGGGTAGAGGAGAAATTCTAATCTAAGAAGCATCAAAGCCATGAGCTAGATGAGTTCAGACACAAAAGACTTGCCAAACATCTACTGAAACTGTCAGTGAAAGAACCAGCTAGTTGGAGGTCTGTTTCATTTCCCTGCCAGTTCATGTCCTTTGATAATTGCCAAGTCCAGGGCAATCAGTGGTCACCAGGTAAGCCACAGGAGAAATGGTTCTTAATTACCCCTGTGAAGCAGGTGTTTCTTAACTCCCACAAGACCCCTGTAACTATGCTAACAACAAAGTAGGTGAGCTCCATCACCTAGCCTTTCCCACTTAGTTTGGGGAGCCCCATAACACCTAAGTAGGACCAAAAACCCTCATAAAAAAGAGAAAAGCACACATGGAATCACATATAGAAAGCTCTCTCCAAAATTAAGAATACAAATCTATAATAATAGAGAAATCTAAGAGGGTTTTCAATCGCCTTGCCAACTAATCCAGTATTTTAAATGCTAAAATAAGTCATGTCATCAGTTTTGTTCAAATAGAGCTAAGATTTTATGACACTTTGAAACTGAGAAAAGACTTAAATTACAAAATGCTATATAGAAACAAAGCAGGCTTGATTTGAATTGAAGTTTACAGGATTTTAATGGCTTTCTTTGGAATAATCTTTGCTCACAATAGCTTATTAGACTTGGTGATACAATGACTTTATCTGTCTGAAAGTCAGACTCCTAAGAGGAATAGAGTACCAACCTGTATCCATTTCATCAACACTGTTTAAGAAGTCATCTGGGGTTCGAGGGACACTGTAGCTGCTCATGCTCAGTCCACTGTCTGTACTCTCATCTCGAGAGTGATAGGTGCCACTACAAAGAATTAAAGACCGACATAAAAATGAAAAAAAGAAAAAAGATTTCAAGGTAAAACAAAACAAAACAAAACAAACACCTGATGAGCACTAACATGATTCTCAAAGAGGATTAGTGAAAATTCCTGCCCTGCAACATGTGAAACAAGCACCCTCCCCTTCAGGGTCCATACACAGCCCTCAGGCTATGAAGTGAAACAGCCGAGGTAATCCTAATTGAAGCTGGCAGCTCTAAGGGGCCATCATCTCTCTCCTAAAGTTCTGGTTGGTGGCTATAGAACAAAAAAGAAATAGTTATTCTAGCTGACAGAATATTCTCTGTATAGGTATTTTCTCTGTAATACCATTTTGAATCTGGGGGATCCACATAGCTCCCTTGTTTCAAGATCTCTCAATTCCCCAAGTGGTAGTGGGAGAGGCATAGGTCAAAATACAAACTCTAAGTGGCAGTGAGATAGGTCTGCACTAGACTCATGTTAAATTCCTAGCTCTGATGCAGAGTTTAAGCCAAGGAAAAATCAACCCAAAATAAAGAACCAGAATTCCTTTTTGGGCTGAGCCAAAAGAGATGAGTCACTGCTGATAAGAACTTCCATAGCTTGATCTTCTTGCTTCTGCCTAGGGGGATAAAACCCAAATACCTCAGCATAAGATAGGAATCCTTAAGAGTTCCAACGGGAGGAAAGAGTCATTAAAAAACAAAAAGCAAAAACAAAAAAAGCTATAAGGCACACACCTTGAGAAAAACAGAAAAACATGAACCAAGACAAATTTTTACTTTAGGCTAAATGAAATTTCTCAGATTTACATACAAGTATGGTAAATAACCTTAGAACATTACTTTCATAAAAACAGAACACTGCAGATGCTGGCTGGCATTGACTATAAAATTTGAGGTTCTAATTCTAGAACAAAGTGTGAAACAAAGCAATTGTTCAAGGGTCTGTCTGACCATGATGTGAACTTTAACTTTTCTCACAGCTTGGACATTTAAGTAGCTGTTTAGCTTACACAAAAAAATGAGAAACTACTAACAACAGTTGCTCAAGGTTGAAAGCTCAGTCCCTCAAATTTCTTCCCTAAATTACTTAATGGATCTGCTTTGTTCTCCCTCCCCCTCACTCTGTATAATACTGCAACCACTCGTTTACTCTAATGCTTCTGCCACATTTTGGCAAGATCCAAAAGCCTCACAGAGATCCAGGAAAACACAATTTTGTTTCTGAGACCATTTGTATACAATGCAGCCACATAGGAGGCGGCCTCAGGATGTGGTTTGTTTTTATTTTGCCTGCCCTAATCTGAGACAAGGGCCTGGTCCTTGCCATCACTCTATTCCCACTGTAAGCACAGGGCACCCATCAGACACTCAAGATTATTACAGAATAGCTGAATTTACCCAGTTGTGCAGAGTTCTTTCTAAGCCACAGGGGAAGCACATGGGCATTCCTCGGGACAGAGTTCAGGGAGTCATTTCCCTGACTAGGAACTGCTCCCTGCAGAACTCCACTGCCTGCAGCCCCACTCATTTGATAAACATTCACTGAGCATCTGCTACTATAGCATCAGACCAGGCTCTGAGGATAGAGAAGTTAAAAACAATTAACTGATGTTGTTTTGAGAGGCTCACAGCTGCAGGGGGGAGATGAACAAATGCATTAATGAATCTTATACAAGGGCTATGTGAGCACAGTGCTTTTAGAACACAGAAGAGAGTTTAAAAGTACTGTGGAAAGGTTTTGTGGAGGGAGATATCAGAGCTGGCCTTGAAAGCTCTCAGAGTAAAAGGGAGATAAGAGATGTTGCACCACTGCTAAGAGTCAACTCCGTGGCAAGTTAGGGGAACAAGGTTTAGAGCTTTAAAAATATGTATAAGTTGAATAAAAGGCAATGGGAGAAACCATCAAGTTTTCGAATAGAGAAGTGTTACAGTTAATGTGTTTTAGAAACTGGGGGCACTACAGAGAGTGGACATAGAATTCTTCCCTTAGATTAATAAACACAGATGATCTGCTACTCTGTGATCTTTACCAGAAAACAGTATTTCGAACTACAGCCCAGTTTTCATTACAATTTTAAGAAAGAATCCACCATTTTTCTAAATGGTCTCATTTTTTCCTTGGATCAATACAGGCCTTTAATAGATGGGTAATTAAATTATATTGATTTGAAATTTTCCTTGTGGAAAAAAAAAAAGGTTCTGTGGCTATGATCTTTCCTAATTAACTTTAGTTTAAGTTCAGAAATATAATCTTGTATAAAAACACTAAATATTTGGCAGAAATTTAAATTGTATGTGTCAGAAGAGTAAATTTTGTTTTTCTTAAGACCATGACGTTTTCAGTTCAATTGGTAAGAACTGAGTGGGTAGCATAATGGCTTCCCTAAACCAAAGTACCTTTAAATACTTTAAAGGTATTCACAAGTTTCTTCCCGATTCTGTAATTTTAAGTAACTGTTAGTCCATAGTATAGGCAAAAGCAAACATGTGACTTAGAATTAAATGTCCCCTTCTGCAAGTCTGAACAGCTTACTTCCTCTCATAGGAGCCTACTTTTAGTCCTCAAGTTTTATTGTACTTGCCATTTACAGAGAGATTCCTTTGCGACTATGGTTTTTGGCCCACACAGATGTTTAAACAGCTTATTATAAGTACTAAGGAGAATAATCTCAAAGCTATGATCTTTTTTAGATATTGGTCAGTAGCAACTCTCACCAACCTGTTCAGAAAGGGATCCGAGCTATTGGTCGTCATTGTTCTCAATTCCTGAGACATCCCAGGAGAAGATACTGGATTTTGAGTCCCACCATCCTGCTCTAGTGTCGGTAACTGGCTTCGGAGGGCTAATTCCTAGAAAAATAAACACAAACAGAATCAGTCTACTGAGTAATAATTTTATTGCTAGGTTTAAAGAAATAAAATGCACATTAGGGTAACCATGTGCATGTAAAGTTAAATATTAACATCTATTTTAAAGTTAATAAGTTTCTCAGTGAGAAAAAAAATCTTTTATCTAGTCCAACTGAATGTAAATTATATAAATTGAGAGTTTATCTAGTCTTATTAACCTCAAAACATATATACTTTCTTATTGAATATCATTTTATTTTTCTTACTTTGGCAGACACTCCCAAATCCCTCCTTTGGGGTAGAATGGCAACTCTGGTCTTTTAAAAGAGACTCCTAAAATTTATTTTTACTCACCAACTCACATATGGTTTTACATGTTCTGCACTAGTAATGGACATTTGATGATTTATTCTAAGACACCAATTCCCCCCTACCTCCTCATATTATTTTTTATACTTTGCTATTAAGTATCTCATTTTAACTTCAGGTTTTCCTATCTTGAGCTATCTTCAGGAGCATCCACCAACTTCTCAGCAGGATTCTATCTGGAAACCTGAGCAAAAACTATGGGCCACTACTACTACCCTGACAGTTCCAGAAGGCCTGCCTCAACAGGCCTCTGAACACCCCAGGCCTCAGCCATAGCTTGGGACCCTGAGGCTAGTTTATCTTCCTCTGGCCAACACTTTAACGCCTTTATTACTACTTTGTCCTTTTTCTCACCTTTTCATCCATTTACTGTTCCCTTCTCTAAGAATTTCCATATTGCCTCTCAAGCTCCTATAAACATCATCTCTGCTAAAAAATCAGCTTCTCCTCCCTTGACATTTTTTGTTTGACTTGAAAAATGTTTTTGTTTTGTTTTTTGTTTTTAAATCACAAAGAATGCTGCTCTTCTCTGTAGCCTTCCTGAGCCAAGCCTGCTCACTGAGGTACACAACTGCCATTTCCAGATCCCTCACTCCTCACCACCCAGTACACAGGAAGTAAATATATTCTCTGAGCTTTGCACCACTTCTAGACTATGAATTCTTCCTCATGTAAAAATCACTTCTGTTTATTTGGGTTTATGCATTCTAGATATGGTATACCTTAAAAAGGGGTTTCCTAACCAGCGGATCATGACAATGGCCTATGAATTTGGATGGAAAAAAAAAACTACACTTTTATTTTCACTGACTTCTAAATGAAATTTAGCATTTTCTTTAATTATGAATATAGGCAACAAGCAGTAGTCTTTACTATACCTTTGACTTTTCATCAATAGAAGACATTTTTATATTATATTATAATTGTGAATATCTTAAAATACCATTTTTGCTTATTACTATTTCAATGTTATAGTAGTTATAAGACATGATGCTATAACTTGTTATTTATACATGGTTATGTGAATGATTCACTCAACCTGACAGCTCCTTGACCTCCTGGATTCCAATGATCTTCGTCTTTACCCACCAAAATCATCCACTTGCACAGCAAAGGCCTTGTTATTTAAAGCAAAACCTCTCTCTAAAAGCTTTGGCCCCGTTTGGGACAATGATTGGTGTTTCACTTCACTGCAACTGTATCCATCACCCAGGAACTGTCAACATCCATGCACAAAACCTGTATAATAATCTATCACTGAAATTCCTAGATCTCTAAATTGTAATGACACTGACCACTTTGCCATTATTCAATCATAAACTGCACTCTCTTAGTAACACCCTGGAACTAAGTAAAATTTCTTCCCCAGAAATCTAAATGCACTCAGCCCACTTTCTGGGATCACAATTTTTCTGTTCACTCAGTTCCTGCACGATGTCACTCTCATTCTACCACCTCTCCAACCTCAGGACTCCAGTTACTTCTCTCTCCTACTATTCCAATCTATTGGCTCCCTTTTAGTTTCTTTCCCTTTTTCCTATTTTTTTGAATTGAGGTATAACTGACAATATAACATTAATTTCAGGTGTACAACATAATGATTTGATATTTGTCTTGTTACTACCCATTCCCATATGGTTACAAATATAGACTTTTTTCTTCTGATGAGGACTTCTAAGATTTACTTAGCCACTTTCAAATATGTAAGAAAGTATTATTAACAAGAGTCACCAAACTGTCATTACATCCCATGACTTATTTTGTAATTGGAATTTTGTACCCTCTGACCCCCTTTTATACATTTAACCCACTCCCTCCCCCTCCCTTCACTCTGGCAACCACCAGTCTGTTCTCTATAAGCTTGGTTTGTTTGTTTTTCAGATTCTACTTATAAGTGAGATCAAACAGTGGTTGGCTTTCTTTGACTTATTTTATTTAGTGTAATGCCCTCAAAGTCCATCCATGTTGTGTATGGCAAGATTCCATTCTTTTTTATGCACAGTAGTATCGCATTGTGCATATATACCACATCTTCTTTATCCATGGATGGACACTTAGGTTGTTTCCATATCTTGGCTATTATAAATAATGCTGCAATGAACAGCATTAGTGTTTCGAATTAGTGTTTTTACTTTCTTTGGATAAATACCCATAAGTGGAACTGCTGGATCATATATGATAGTTCTATTTTTAATTTTTTGAGAAGACTCCATACTGTTTCTCATAGTGGTTGTGCCAATTTACATTCCCACCAACAGTGTACAAGGGTTCCTTTTTCTCCACATCCTTGTCGACACTTATTATTTCCTGAGGCCATGAGGCACAATTTTCTGGCTCCCTCTGCCATCCCTTCCTGCTCCCCACAAAGCTTTCTTCATGCACATTAATCTTTGAAACTTTTCTTACAGTCTCAGAAAATGAGGTTCCTGTCCTCCTGTTAAAGGCTAACCCACTCTCTCAGTAGCTTCAGGGGATCCACTTTATTTGTTTTCTCTCTATCTTCTATCTTTGACCCCTCCCATTCTCATCTTGCGAAGTGACAAGTGCCTTTCTTCTTGACTTGATCACTTTTCTTCTCCATTTAAGACTTTTTCTAGGTAACACTCCATGATGATCCCATCTCCATCTTTGGATTGGACAGATAGATGTTACATCTTTAACACCCTGAGCATATGTATGTAATATGATATTAGCAGTTATCATCCATATTGTAATTATTTATTTCTTCTCTGTCCCTTAAGGGCACACTGAATGAATGAATGGACTACTCTGGAACGTAAAACAATAATTTCTAATACTGTTAAGAATTTACATTGCTATTGAAATGAGAATGTAAACAGCAATAAATTTCAGAATGAATAAAATAGGCTCTGGATGAGGCTGATAGCTAGAGGTCTGTAAAGAAACTATAGGTCTTTCAAATATGGAAGTGATTTGTGAATAGCCTGAAAAAAAGCCCCAATTGTTTTCTAGCAAAGAAGGCATGTTCCTGTTTGTGTACAGAGTTTTGAACTCCTTGCAGCACAAAGCAAGTACGGACCATGACACTAACGAGTAAATTGTTATTAAATAACTGACTAAATTAGCTGTAATTTTCATATTGTTGTTACTTTTTATTTTACTCTTTTTAATAAAGTTCTCATTTTTTCAGATTGTTTTATGAGATTAAAGTTGTCATGTGCAACTCTCCACATTTTTGCTATTTTTGATTTTGTCACTTGGCTTGTTCAAAGCTGTCAAACTTATACTTTTTGCTGCCTTAAACAACTGAATTCCTACTGTCACAAATACTGCAGAACCAACTATCCACATTTACAAAGAAAGGTATTTAGAGATGTGAATAAGAAGGAAAATTATTTCAAGTTGCTAAGAAGGTATCCAACCCCCGAAGGGCTATGGAACACATTTTTCATTAAATTCATATCTGAGCCATTACTGAGAGTAACTAACCTCGGTCCTCATCTAAATTGAACTTGAAAGGCTCAAGAAAAAAATACCACTTTATTTACTGGTGATGGTAAGAGGGTGGAAGCATTATTAATCAAATAGAAAAGAATGTGGCATGAAAACAAATATAATGTGATAAGGCCAATGATACAAACAACATACAAATTAGAGAAACCATATTCAAGGTATGAAGGTTCAATTCACTTAAAATTTCCAGTTACAGCAAAATGAAGTGTTGATTAGATGCCCTAAGTAAATTTTGAACAACTTTTCTGAGATATATGATATATAATAACTTAGACATATTATCCAAAAATGGATACATTCTTATATAGCTCAGTACTTGCTAAAGACAAAATTGCTTTATGTAATTAAAGTTGACTTGGTAGCTCCCTCTCCAAGTCATTAATTCCTATGTTAATATTTTCACCTGCTGTAAACATAACTTATTTCACTGGGTTTAATAAAGAAGATGAAACACATCTGTTGCTATTTTAAAGAAAGTATCAAAAATAGGAGAGAGGGACTTCTCTGTTTAGGTAGTAAATCCACCTAATAACATTTCCCCCTCCTACCCTATATCTATGACTTTGGAATTCAACTGAATATAAAAGTAAGTAACTTCTACTTCTCACATAAACACACACATGTATGCACGCATATACCCATACAGACCTAGTTTTAAGGTGGCAGATCTTAGAAGTAAAAAGGAAATTTGGGGCAGTGTCCTGCTCCATTGCTTAGTCAGATTCTGAAGGAGACTGAAAATGGAGTCAGAGCTGAGAGTTCCTCCCTATGCTGTCTAGCTTCCTGTGAGAAACAGTTAAATTGTGGGTTTTCACTGTGAATAAGCTTTATAATTCCTTATATTTTTAGCCAAGGATTATAAATGTGAAAGTGAACACACATATAAATTAAGAATTTCAGAAGTAAAATACTGAAAATTTGTTTGAGCTGTTATAGACCTTTCGCTAGTGACTTCAGAGAAGTTATTTTAATACGAAAAGTATAAAGTGACATTACATAATAATCTGAATTTTTTTGATCAAAAATGTATTTCATATACTTTATCATATGCATTTAAAGTTAGCCTGTATCTATCTATCTATCTATCTATCTATCTATCTATCTATCTATCTATCTATCTATCTATCTATCATGTGTGTATGTAGAAGAAGCCTATTCTAGTGCGATAAATTTTATCAAAACATTTTGGATAAACATGAACATTATTTAGTCATTGGGTAAATCTGGCATAGCTGTTTTAAAAATAAGCCTTGAGACATAACTGGATTGCCTACAAAAACTGATTTCAGTTGAAACATTTCATGTTGAAAGTTACAACTATCTCTAAGGAGTTTTTTTATCCTGAACAAATGCCTAAAATTAGAATACTGAGCTAAAAATATAAGTTTGTTAAGCTTCTCTTTTCCCAAAGGTAGCCAGAAAAAAGTTTGACAGACTTTCAAAAATGGAGATGCAAGCTGATAGAAAATTCCGCCAAAATTTAATCATGCTTCTGTATTTGAAAGGTCAAATAGTTCTTTTGCAGTAGTAGTTGACTTTTTCTAAATGAAACAAATATTTTTAGCTTATTTTCTTCTGTAATAATACAAAAATGTGGTTGCTTTTCCCATTGAGCTTGTAAATCTTAGCTAATCTGGGACGCACTGAGTCAGAGCTATCTGCACCAGAAGTGAAACTCAGTCCCAGCTGGGTCTGGAGGGAACTTTCCAGGATGGTTTATAAAGGAAAAAACAAGTTTGCTTGCTTTATATGGTGGACTTTTATGAACTCGGGATGTAGCCATAAGCCACTAGCCCTTTTTATATTTCTCTCCTTTCATTTAAATAGCAGTATTATTTCCCATAGCATAAAGAGACACTTCAGTGCATAACTGGTAAAGTATTTTGATCCCATATAAAATGGATGGTTTGGGTTCATATCATTTAGAAAAATAAGGAGAAAAGCAGAAGTAGTCCATAGTCTAGGAACATTTAGAACATTTCTAGTTATTAAGTCCTTAGGTATCCAAGAGAAACGAAAGCACATGTATACACAGTCATGTAATTTAGAAACAACTCAAATGTCTATCAACAGGCGAATAGATAAAATAAATGCAGTATATTCCTGTTACAGAATATTAGCAATAAAAAGGAATGAACTATACATACAACATGAATGAATCTCAAAACAATCTTATTAGCTGAAAAAGTTATGATTCTATTTACAGAAAATTTTTAAAAATATAAAGTCAACTTTACTTTCTTAAAGTAATTCTGTCTTTAACAAATGAGCTATGTTAGAGTATATCCATTTTTGGATAATATATGGCACATAAATGAAGGTCCCCACCCTTCTGCCCCTGGGTGATCAAAAGGAAGGTTAGTTTTGTAAACTAGAAATCCAAATTTAGAAATGGGGAATAACTCTAAAAATATACATTTTATAAACAGTTTGTCTTAGTGACAGAGGTTTATGATGACAATTCCAAAAATAGGGGGCAAAAAGCCATTTCTTTCAAAAAGCCATGCCCCATTTTCCACCATAGCTTTAAACAGTCACAGATATTTCACTATGTCTGAAATTACTAAAATATTTAGCCAATGTTTAGAACACTTTTGTTTTTCAATGTTTGTGCCATTTACAAAGTAGCTTCAAGTTCGGAAACATTTTTGACTAAAAAAATGTGTATACATGAATTTGGGGGATAGTTATGATAACTATATGATGATCCTAAGCTCTGATAAGTGATATCCAAAGTAGATTCGCAGTTTGGTGTTCCCAGCATTATCCTGAGATTCAACAGTCTTTCTGACAGATTTCTGGAATTAGGTCTTGTGTAATTTGTATTACTTAATTATGGTCTCAATTAAAGTAATAAAAGTTATTATAGTAGTCTTCAAATTATGGTGACCTTAATGAAAAAAAAAATAACCTATTGGAGTATTCAGGGTGTAAGACTTAATCTCCCCCCTCCCTTTTACATAAACATTTATTTCAATGTGCCCATTAAAAATATAAAATGTAAAATATTCACAGGAAAACACCTAAGTGACTCTATGGTTTATATTCACTATTAGGACTTCATTATGAAAAAGAGGAGAGATAATCTTGGAAAAAGTGTTAATTGGACTCTGAAACAGCTTTTTCAGTATCTACTATCAAGAAAGACAGCTGGAGGGAAAAAAAGTGCCAAATTCTTTGCTATTATTAAATTCAGGAAAAAAAAGGATGGAGGGCAATTTTTTCACATGGCTAACAATGGTATTATTTTGCTCCATTTGACAAAAACTATGGATAGCTGAACCTCTTTACCATTGTGGGTTAATGGCATAGTACAATATCCTCAACAAAAACACTGTGGGGTTTTATTACTCATTAAACCAGTGACTGACCCTGATGTGTTTTTCTTATTACCCATAAGAAATGGCAATTATGCAATATTTATTAGTTGCAAAATACTGATAACTGTAATTTCCATGAAGATTAAAGCAATTATTTACTCAGAAAAAAAGGTATCTATATACAGCAGTCTTATTTCTATTTTCTGGGGAGTTTCAAAAATTCTGATGCTGCCACGGGGGGATGAGTTTTGACCTAGATCAAAAGAAATGGAGACTTTTAATTGGTAAGAGGGAAGAAAAGCTCTTGAGCAGAATCAGGGCAGCAAGACAGAAGAGTGTGCATTCAGCAGAAGGAAGAGTATATTGGCTTGACTAAAGAGAGAAGGCTACTGACCACAGACCATGAGCCAGGTTGCCAAGTTTAGTCTTAATCTCAATTAGGGAAGCACGGGGTTTTGAAGAACCACATTCTTCAGTACAAGAAGATAAAAACATTTATACTCAAGGCAAACTATCTTTCCTCAAGTTGTCTGTTTCAAAAGGCCTTGAAACAGAAGCTGGGATGCATTCCTGATCCAGTCTCTCAAAAGGTCTCTCATTTGCAAAGGAGCAATCGATTAGAAAGAGACATATCTAGAGAATTAAACATTACACGCCCAATCTCAAAGAGCAAAGATGATGTTTATAGTTTCAGTTTTTTTCCTAACAGAAATTGCTTTTGAAACATGAAAATACTGAATAATCAAAATGAAATTAAAAATTTAATTTTACAAAATTCTGTGAACAAACTCTAACAAATTAAGGTGATAATTTCCATCTTTAAGAGGATATAATAATGCCTCTTAAGTTGTCTTAAGTTTTCAGAATTTTTAATTAACCTTACCTGTACCAACATTAGTTTATATGACTGGAGAATTCTACAATGTAGCTGTGTTTTGTTAATACTATTTGAAAGTACTTAAAGATAGCTTTTGAAATGAGTAATTTGTAAATATTCTGAAGTTCGGTACTTTCCCACATATGAGGTATAGAATTATATAAAATAATGACTGATTTCACATTGCTTGTTAACTCTTCTACACTAATATCCATTAGAAAAGTAAAAAAATAAACTTTGAATGACAGTGCCTGGCACTCAGATTTTGAATGGATTCGTCCTCTTTTCACTATTATTCCTCTACAATACTACATTCTGCTCTTCGAGACTGGAAAGCTCTTACTGGCTATCTTAATTATCCTGGTAACTCAAAGCCATCTTCACTTAAATATGACCATCTGAGCTACTCCAAATTTAACCCTATAATGGAATTTCATACATTTATTGATGTTTTCACAATCATGCCAGGTAAATACATTGACACTAAAACTTACATAACAAACTAATACTTATTCTCCGGCATTTGCAAAGTTGATTAAAATAAAAAAACAAACAAACAACTATCTTTTATAGGTTACTTGCTCTAGCTGAGGCAAATTTATGAAACTCTGCATTTTTAATACTATGTAAATTTAGATTTTATTACTTAAAAGGGTGACCTTTTCTAAAGTTTTTCTACTAAAGTATCTAAGAACTCCTGATGACTATTTACACTTATTCTCAAGTATGAAATAAAGACCTAGAAGTATTTAACCTATTTATTGAATTTAAGGTTCAAGATCTCAGTGAGGAAAAACAATTTTAAAACACTTTCGGCATGGGAAACTTTTTGCTTGAACCCAAATCTCATTTAATTTCTGCTCCTATATTAAGTTTCCACTTCATTATTCACAAATAAAAGCCTTCTTTCAGACACACTTTAAAGAAAAAGCAAGGAAAAAATGTCTTTACTATATAAAGATCCAATGCTATGATGCTCTTCCCAGTTAAGTATTAGTGGCCTTCATGACAAGAATGTTTGTGCTCTCTGCTTTAACAAAGATGACTCTGAGTTATTCCTTTACCTGATCTCTTGATTAAAGGAGGCATTAATGAGGTTGATAGGGAAGAGAGTTTTTTCTCTCACAAAGTTAATTGGTCTCTATGAGGACTATATCTGATTCTGCTCAATGGACAAGTTAACAGTATCTAAAATGAGTAAAATTCTGTCAACTCCCACTTCCAAAGCTGATGCTGATTCTAACACAATAAATTTATTTAGCCTAGTGCAGAAGAGCTACAAATAGTATGAGGTGTTTCATGGTTGCTTCTGCCCACCTGAGAAAAGTGCAATGATCCCCTAGCAATTCCTTCAAATCCTGTGAACTTTGAACACAGAGAATCTCTTTGGTTTCAAGAATGACTTTCTTCCTATGAGTCAGATAAGTGCCTGTGTTAGAAAGAAAAACAGCCATAATTTTTTCCATCTAAGTAAGATGTCTTCACAAGCCAGTATTCCCTGGGGTTCATCAGGGAGAAATGCTGATAAAAGCCGACAAAGAAACCTAAAACACTACCCAGGCAGATCCTTCTCTCATAGTAATTTTGATATTCTTCCTTTGGAATGTCCACTAGAAAGCATTTTTCCTTTCTGAACATTATCATTATGACTCTTAATAAAATTTCCTAAAGTAGCCTATCCAAGTAAATAATCTGTGCTACCTTTGTTATTATTCAAATTATTAATTTGATACTTTTTTAAGCTATGCAAATAAAAATTAGGCAGACCTCAATGCTGATAGGATATACAATTGAGACATAATATATTTCAAATGTGGAATAAAACAAAAGACCTCCACGGAATCAAAATGAATACTAGCAAGCTCTCTGGGAGAATCGGGGAGGGAGCAGATAGTGGAGACTTTCTGGAAACAGCAATATTAACTTAAATATTTCAGTAGAAAGATAGCAAAGTTATACCCTAGGCTAATCTTCAGTGAGGACAAGCTCCTGGAGCACAAGTTTCTCTCTTTCCTAATATCTCTCTCTCTCTTTTTTTTCCAAGGCTAAAACATCGGATAAGAGCCTACCTGACATTTTGGAGAATTTGCTGTGCTGGGATTGATATTCCGCATTGCCTAAGAGTAAAAATAAGATGGATAAAAATTACTTTAAGCCACATACTTTGGCTGTGTAGGCTGACTTATAAACTGTATCCAGACATATCACCATAGCACAGAATTCCCAAGCTAGCCCAAGAAGCAGCAGACTTAGGAAGACAGGAGCCAATGGAGTCACCACATAACAAACTGATACCTCAGAAGCACTGCACAGCATTGAGGATAGGACAGCAAGATTTTAGGTGTCAGGACTTATATAATTTGATATTGGTCAGGTAGGTTCTTTGCTTCTGAGTATTAGATGAAGCAAGGAAAATATAATTTGATGTTTTAGTGATAAGAGAAACTGTCAACAGAAGAAGTTCACACAGGAAGCCAAAAGACTTATGATATATTGAATTTATACTGATTGCTAATAAAAATCCTAAAAAAAAGACTATTAGTATAAGAATAGAGTAGGTCTGTCATTTCATTGTAAGAAAAGAACACAGTTGGTAGCAGAAAAGAAACAGTAAGAAGTTACCTTTAAAGGAAATGAACTATTCTGTCCAGGACCCATCACCCAGAGTAAGAGTGAGAATAAGATTTAGAAAAAATTCTTTGGAAGAAAGAGTTTTATAAGTAGCAGCATTTTACCCACCAAAACAACATAAAAAACACTAAAAGACAAACCAGCCTGATCTATGGCATACAACAAAATGATGAATGGCCCCATTCTAGACTTTATAAAAATAACCTTACAAATGGTAAGACTTCGACATTAGCAATTAAATTATTTTTCTTAATAAAGTTCCTTGGTTTTGATAGTCTTCAATTCATATGTGAAACTAAGACTTGTATTTACTTAGATCATTTAGTAGCCATTAACAACAAAATAAAATGCATGCAATGAAAACAGGTTGTGTAAAACATACTCTTAAAATTGCTTTATTTCTTCTAGTAGCTACATAATTATATTCCTGATGGTGCTACTTTGTTCTGATGATAAAGTTTTATTTAAATAAGAAAGCTTACCTTTATAGTAATTTGTCAGAAAGTCAGTTAGCGATACAGTAAACTTGTTAATACGCTTCCTGTCCCCATCTTCTTAATGGAAGATGAAAAATTTCTTTCAAGACCACTTCCTGACATCATATTCTGGCAAACTTTCTTACTCCTATGGAAGCTCACTTTTGGTGCCAACCAAGCTAGAATTACACTGTATCACTGTATCAAGATCATGCATTTCCATGAACACTTCAGGCAAACTTTGAAAATAGCACTCATAAAAAGTACCTCATAAAAGTATCTACATTCTGTTAATAGAAATGTAGAGTATTATGCTTTTTTAATGTCTACATTTAGTATGCTATGATTTAGGTGAGGAAAAATAGTATAGATATATGTATTTAATATTTGTAAACAGACTATCTCTGGAAAAACAAAACAGGAAACTGATAGCTTTCACTTTCTGCACACTTTCAAAATTGTACCATGCTTTTATCATCCAAAAAAAAAAAACCTATATAAAACTTAAAAAAATAAGCTGTTTTGATAAGATCACATCATAATATCTAAACTTAGACTTTACCATTCTCAAATAAGATAAAGTAAAAATTGTTTTCTAGATGAAGGATTATCCATTCTTATGGAACATAAAGGCCAACAGTACTTTCTGAAAGAAAACTAATGGAAATGATCATAAAGGGACATAAAGGGAAATGGTCAAGATCTCTAATGTCAGGTCCTACCCTTCCCAACATGAAAAAACATCTATAAGCAGGTCATTTTAAGGCACTCTGGGATCTTCCAAACTTAGGATATCTTGTGTTATATTTTAAATAAAACAGATAGAGCAATACTGAAACACATATGTCACATAAGAAATATCATATTGGGGTAGTCCCCCAAATAAATAATTTAAAGTAAAAGATGTTTTTCCCCAAGTGATGTCCCAGAGTTTCCCCCTTAGTGAAATCTTCAGAAATATAGTAATCTACAATTTTATGTATATTTGCCTCCTTTAATTTTTGTTTGGCTGCCATGACCATTTACATGTAACAGCCCACATGGATCAAAGGCCAGTCAAGAAACTAAGGACAGAGCTGTGTCATTCTAGTTTGAGAGAAACAACATTCCTCTGTAAGTAATAAAGGTTAAAACGAAATACACTCAATTTCATTTAGGAAAACAAACCCCCAAAAGTGGAAGGCTGGTCTAACCTGTGGCCTCACCTGCCGAAGCAGTTCTTGCTGCTTCAGTCGCAGTCTCTCTTTTTCCATCTGCAGTTGCTGCAGCCTCATCTGTTGCTGCTGGTTGGAGTTGCCACCACCCATGACTCCTCCCTGAGGGCTCTGGGGAGCGAGGGGTGGTGGCTGTTTCACTGGAGCACTTTGACTGATTCTCTGGTTCATGGCTGAAATGAAACAAAAGATCTGTCCTAAAAAAACTAGCAGAGGAAAAGAATATTTATTCAAAAGCAACTGGGGATATTCAATGTAGACTTTTCTGCAGTAAAACTGGAAATAACCTAAAAATCCATCAATAGTAGTACAATGATTATATTAACTTATTACTGTTATTATCATCACTGTTCTTACAGGATGCAAGGCAGTCACAAGAAAAAAGAAACAAGAAATAGCTCTAATATGCAACGAATGACATAGAAGACTTAGAAATCTGATTAAAAGCAAACTGCAGAACAGAGTATATTCAAAAAAAAAAAAAAAAAAGGAGAAATGTATATTACATGCATATCCAGAGAATATGAATTGAACAGCCAAGAAGCAACTAATATCTGTTGGCTTTGGAGCTGGGAGACTGGGGGACTAAAGGCCTGAGTTGAAGAGAGATGTTTTTTGTAACTTGAAGTCTAAATGACATGAATGCATTGCTTATTACAAAATAGAAATATATATTAATTAAAAAATACATCTCCTAAAGCAAGAGAAAAAGCATTCCGAGCAGTAAAGCCCAATAAAATTATCAATTATAATACATCCCCCCCCCCACACCTCTAATAAAGGAGATTAAAATGACCTAATGACCTATTTTTCCTTACTCGTAAAGTAAGTCTACAAACATCTGGATGGCAGAGATTTGTCTCAATCGAAACCACTACACCCCCAATATAGCCCAGGTAGTCAGTTTTTTGGTTGAACCTACATTAATTACACCACTTGATAATTAGAAATGTACTGGATTCTCGTACTAGTGAGTTTCTGTCACTGATACAACACTGATCAAACTGTAGATTGTGGTAACCTCTGTGATTGGATGGGAGCTTTATTATGTAAAAATGTTAAGAATGCTATATCTATCACCTTTTCAGACATTTCAATTTTTAAGGTGAAAATTCAGGTCATTATTTCTACTAAGTGTTTAATACACACTAACTAAAGAAAATCTCAGCTCCAGACAACCACAAATATTCAAAGAAGGAATAATACCAATCTTACACAACCAAAGAAGAAATATTTTACAATACTTTTATGAGATCAGCATAACACTAATACCTTAACAAGGACATCAGAAGGAAAATCACAAACCAATCTCTCATGAACCTTGCTACCAAAATCTGAAATAACATACCCTGACAGCTCTTGTGACTAATTGGCTTCCCAGCCACATAGCGAACTCCGTGTGATTTTTTTCACATGTCCTCTGCTGTACCACAGAGACCACTTGGTGAATGCCAATCCTTCTTGGAGACTTTTTGGTTTACTTAAGCAAAACTCCCCAGCCTTTCCCAGAGTCCACCATGTACATTAAGAACAGTCTGCTCTTAGGGCACACTACCTCAGGATTTTTCCATTTTGTCTCCTTACATTTCTCATCTGGCTGTAGTATTTTCTTTACAATTTCGTATACTCTCTTAGACTGGAGTGCCACAGGAGTGAGGAGAATATCCTAATCATGTATATATCCTCAGTTACTAGCAGAGTGTCTAGCACAAAGTTTGTGCTGAAAAAAACACTAAAATGTTTCTAAGTTGAGTATTCACTGAGGCAGAAATTTAACTATTTAAGATATGACAATATAGAAATCCTACCAATTTCCCCTCAGATTGACCAATGCTTCTATGAGGCCAGCATGACATCAGTATAGAACCAAGGACATTAGAAGGAAAAAAAATTACAGACCAAACTCTCTGAATGCCTTAGTTCAATTCAACCTCAATACTCATAAAGTTACCAATTTTTTGGTCATTTTTTGTTCTTAAGATATTTCATTAGGTGAATAAAGTCAAATCACTGTGGTTAAAAGTCATCTGAAATAATTCCTCTGTGATTTGGCCATCAACTCAATATACAGGTTCACTTGTGCATTTTGCTTTTGAATTTTAGAGATTTACTTTTACTTCCTAGCAATCATCCTCCCACCCACAACAGGTAACTGGTAACTCTTACCAGATTTTTATTTATATTATTTTTAACAATCTAGGCAAACACACATAGATTTCTTTCTTAGATATATAGCAGCATACTATGAATACTTTATTTTACTTTGCTTTTTTATATTTAATAATGTATCCGTGAAATTACTCCAAAGCAGTATATAGTTTTCTTTCATTTTCTTTTTAAAATAGCCAATTACTATTCCATTCAACCATTTTCCTATTAGGTTTTCACTATTATTAAAGAGTGCCATACAGAAGCTCATTTGTACATATTTTTTTATTTTTGCTATTTTATCTTTGACGTAGAGTTCTAGGTGGGAGAGAGTGCTGAGTTAATGATTAAAAACATAAGCAATATTGACAAATCTCCCCCTTCCTCCTCATACAGAGATTGTACTTTGTTGTATCCCTACCAGTAATATATGAATGCCTATTTATCCCTCACAGCCTTGCCAAACATTTGAATTTTTGCCATTCTGAAAGATGAGAAACGGTTTCACAGTGTGACTTTATTTTATTTTGCTGTGTCTTATAGGAGTTTGGTGAATTTCCATATTTAAAGGGCCATTTGCATTTATGTGAATTGTATTTATATTTTTTCCTATAGAGTTACTGCTCTTTCTCTATTTTAGACAATCTGTATACTAGGGATAAAAAAATGTTGTCACATATGTTAAAAATAATTTCCCTCCGATTATTGTTTTTAGTTTATTTTTTATAATTATTTTTTAAGTAGTCAAACTTATCAATCTTTTTGGAAATTGGAGTTATATTTTCTCCACTCCCAGGTGTCAGAAGAATTCATCAATTTTTTAAATTTAAAATTATATGGTTCCACTTTATCTGGCAATTCAATCCATTTGAAACTTATCCTGGTATATGGCATGAATAGATCTAATTTTCTCTTTCTACATGGCTATCCATCTGACACTATACGTAACATGTTATCTTTTTCCCAATCATTTCTACCACACTAAATTTTCATATTTTATTATTTTGTTTCTGGATTTTCTGTCCTGTTCATTAATCTAACTACTTTTGTACTGGGTACCCTGCTTTTAATTACAATCTTTATATATTAATAGCTGGTAGGGTAAGCCATATATTTTTTTCAAGGTAAAATTTTATTGTTGTGACCTAATTTAATTACATTGTGGTTAAAAGAATGGTATGTATATTGATTCTTGAAACTTGTGACTTGACACAAATTCAATCCTAACTGGATAGGGCCAGTCAGCTCTACACCTGGCTTTCACCACTGAGCCTGTTTCTGTATCTCCTTTGTTCTTAACACTTAAAAGAGTTCTTGATATCCTTAGGAGCTGAATGGCCCCTAAACCTGGCAAGCCCATAACCTTGTCCTAGCTCATTGCTTTGTGTAGTTTTATTTTTCTGACCCACAGAAAGTTATGACCCCAGTTATGTCTTTTTGGTTATCTCTTTTAAATATTTTGTCTGGGGAAGCAGAGAAGGGATGTCAAAAAAAATGAGTCACTGTTCCATATTGTTTAAAGTCTTATTTATCTCTTAGATGGACAGACACACACACACACACACACATACACAGCCAGACTTATTTATAAAACACCTTTCAAAGAACAAATCACTAAAACTTTCATAATTATGATTTACAATTTAGTACTGGGGGAGTGCATAGGAAAAAAGCCAAAAACGTTTGAGAGTTAAAGATTTGCCAGGCACCAATCAACCACCTCATTTAATACAATTGTTTATATCTATCTACTGGTCACCAACATTACTAGATGTACAATTAACAGGCATCATAGTATGATATAAAAAAACACGGCTTCAAACAAACCACAGTTAGAATTAAGCACATCAATTCAGTAATTCATCTAATCCTCAGCTTCCTCAACTATACCTGGGGATATTAACATCTCCCTTTCGGAATCATCATGGAGATTAAGTAAAATATGTAAGGCATTAATTATAGTCCTAATATACAGTAGGTGCTCCTAAATGTTTTAGTTTCCTCCCTTATCCAGAATAGTTCTTTTTAAACTTTATGATTGTTATTGCTACAGATAATCATCCTGGCTTGAATTCCCATCCCTTCCTCTCTCTCCCTCCTCCCACTTTACCATGCCACTCACAGTCTCAAAGAATTCTATGATTCATGAAGATATGCATACTTATTTTTCCTGTAAGAACTAAATGGAAAACAATGGGTGGTAGAGATTGAGCCTTACTTAACCTCTTAGGGATAGATCCTTCTCTTTCGATGAAAACACGTTCCTGGCATTCCAGGACACTCAATATATTTCCCTAGAGATGTTTTATACATTGTGCTATGTCAGGTTTGATAATTCATAAGTATGAACTTGGGGGCTGATCTGAGAACCCATCACAGTCACAAAACATCTCATAGATTGAGGCCTAGAGCGAACAACTATATTGGGGAAAAAATGTTTTTTCAGTTCCAAACAATTAAATAAATTAAAAAAAAAATGCTGGGAAATAGCACATTAGTAAGTTGAGCATTAGAATTTTAAAATATGACTGACTGCAGAACAGATTTTATAGTTACATACACATTGTTAAATACTCCATCTATTAAGAAACACTAGAAAAACTTTTCAGCATTCCACATGGGATTTTTATTAATATAGCATTTAATAAGCTAAGAAAACATATAGACCTTGTGGAAATTAATGGGACACTAACAAAACTGCATGAAAATACAGAGGTAAGTAGCCTCTGCTTATCCTGTGCTTCCCACCAGTTTCCCAGAATAAGATACCATAAGCAGTAATCATTAATGAGTGACCACTGCTGATTGGCATACTGAATTAGTTGGTAAGGTCTTAAGCAAATCTAAGCTTATCTGACTATTCAAAGCCACAGAAAGGGAAAAATAGGATATCAAAAGATGGAGGAACAACCCCACAGAATTAAACAGAAATTTGCACAGAATAGGCAAAAACAGTCTGACAATGGTGAAAACTTTTGGTTGCTTACATAAATGCTGTTACCTATGGATACAAACATGCTACAAAGTTTCCATATAAAGAACTCACTTAAACGACCAAGTCAAACAACCTTGTTTATCTACTGAAGCTGAAATTTAACCTTCTCCAGAAGCATCCTGTTCTTTACCTTCTGAGTATCTCAAACATTTCAACAAAGCACAGAGCAGTGCACCCACATAGGGTGCAGCAGAGACCTCACAAGCAGAGAAGAAACAAAACAGGCTTTGTTTCCTGGGAAAAGGAGGCAGGGCAGCTAGAAAAGAAAAGAATAGCATAACCAACTTCTTCATGATCAACTCTAAAATTACAATGTTTCCAGCTTTAATAAAGTTTCTAAAAAGTAAAGAGAAAAAAATCCCTAAATTATGACAGAATTAAAAAAAAATTGCTATATTTAAAAATTCAGATTCTGTGTTGCCTGGACTATGAAATAGTAACTGTTTCAAGTTTTACTTAACAAATCAGTCCCGCCAGCTTTATAGTAGCAAACCAATGACTCAGCAATTACTGAAAAATAAGAGACCGCCTTCTCAAAAAGAAACGTCATCACCACGAGTATGGTTCTCTTCCCAAATTTCATTCTATACACCTGAATTTTCAAACTGTAGACAATTTTTAGATTTACATAATTTGTAACCTCGACCTTGATTACAAAGAACTACTAATCTGGTAATCAACCACAAATTTTGGGATAATAAATTCAATCCTAAATAACGTCATTCAGTTTAAAACTAGAACCAATTTTTGAACCTTTTAAACATTTACTGTATCGAATCTCCAATAACATAAGCGCTTCTTTGCTTTCTCTATATTTTATCAAGTTTCAAACATTGCATGTTTACATATTAACATGGCTATATTCGCTTGTTTATAACACTTAGAAACAAATTTTAGGTTGCTTCTAAAGGGCACTCAAGATTTTGCCTACAAGGGCACTCAAGACTAAGATTACAGTAGAGTTGTTACAAACTAATACTCATCTGCCAGTCTTAAAATAGTAAAAACACAACACAAAACACCCACTGACAGTTGAATGTTTATATGACCTAGGGGACTGAATCATCTACTATCGCATAATAATTTATGTATATATATTTAAATATAAAATGGTTTTTCAGTGAAAATTACTTTTTGACTCACTGAAAATCTGCCTCATAAAAGAAACTGGGATTCTAATCTAATGGTTGAATATATCTTTTTATTATCAATATGCACAAGATGTTTTCCTACACCTAATAAAGCTAGATATCTAAATGATAATGCTATACCCAGGAATGATTTTGAAAAAATAAATTTACTGAGACTGGGATATTTCACAACATAAAATTCAATTTTTACAGTTTTTATATATTCATAGAATTATGTAACCATCACCATTATCTAATTTCAGAACATTTTATCACCCTAAAAAGAAACCCCTTATTCTTAGCAGTATACTTTCAATTGCTCCTCCCCCAGTCCCAGGCAACCACTTAATCTACTTTGTTTCTATGGATTTACCTATTTTGGACATGTCACATTAATGGAATCAAGCACTACGTGGCCTTTTGTGACTGGCTTGTTTCCGTAACATAATGTTTTCAAGATTCATCCATGTTGAGGTATGTATCAGCATTTCAATTTTCTTTTATATTCCATTGTATGGATACACCACATTTTGTTAGCCCATTCATCAATTGATAAAGACATTTGTATTACCTAAAATTTTTGGCTATTATAAATAATGCAGCTATAAATATTCATGTATGAGTTTTTGTGTAGACATATGGTTTCAATTTTTTTTTACATATATATCTAAAAATGGAATTGCTGGGTCACATGGTATCACTATGTTTAACTTTTTGAGGAAACTGCCAAACTGTTTTCCAAAGTGGCTGCATCATTTTTCAATCCTATCAGCAATGTAGGAGGGTTGCCGTTTCTCCACATTCTGGTCAATGCTTGTTATTGTCTTTGATTTTAGCCATGTTACTGGAAATGAAGTGGTATCTTATTGTCATTTTGCTTTATGTGGTAACAGTTCACCTTCTCTAAGACTTTACCCTAGGTCATGTGACAAGCAAAGGAATCTCTTTCTCTCACACTTTGTGCTTCTTTCCCTCAAGCACCAACCTCTAGACCCCTAAAACTAAAATACAGCACATCCTCAACATTGTTTCACTCAATGCCAATTCATTATAATGTTGATGAGATGCCATAGGAATTAATTCTCGTTTACATCAATCAGCCTATGGAAAAGGTGGTTTATAGTTGTTTCACTTAAAGTCGCAGAACCTATCACGACATTTAGTGAGAAATTACTGTACTTAAATCTTTAATCTGTTAAAAATATCAATAACATACATCATTATTTAGGTCAATTCAAGTTCTTCCTTCAACTGTCTACTAAGTGACCAGCATGAAAATTCATTGTAATGATATTTTTCAAACAATACAATTATGGATGATGCTTAAAAAAAATTCAACAGAACATTTTCTCCTCATCACCTCATTAAGCAGTTTGGGGCAGGACACAGGTTGCTAAATGAAGTGAAGAGGAAAAGGGAGAAAGTGTTCTAACTAGCTTTCAGGTCTCTATGTCCCCAGAGTACAACCATGTTTTTTCTCTCTTCTATGAAAAAGTTTAAAATCTAGTCTGGAGAGAAAGTTCAGATAATAAGACTACTGGTCTAAAGAGAAGAGGAATTATGTTTTAAAATATACCTGCCTTCGAGAATTCATGTTAGACTAATGAATAAACAGTTCTATTAATAATAACTTTATGTATAATTAATTACATGTAATCTCTATTACCATTAATACTTTCACAGGGGAATTTATCATTTAGAAGACATACGTATCTTAGTTTTTATTGATAAGCACAATAATTGGTCTTTTTATATAGTCTAGAGCATGACTACTTTTTCTCATTTAACAACTCTCTTCAAAAAGCCTTCCCTGACCAGCCGAGCTCAAGCAGGTTCCTTCCACCCCACATTATTCCCTTTCATGACACCCTGTCTATTATCTTCATTGTATTTAACACATTTTATGATTTATTTGTTTAGTAGCCGGCAACCACCTCCCTGATGTTTAGCATAGTGCCTGGTACATAACTGGCACTCCAATATTTGTCGAGTGAGAAAATAAGTTCTGAAATAGTTTATATCCACAGTTAGTAGGATGCTTGCTACTAGTAATGTAGGAGAATTAAAAGCTGAAGCACCAGAATGACTTCTAAAATGAACTCAACCAACCAGGGTAGCAGAACAAAATGAGTATAAAACAAAACAAAGAATATGAACCACTCTTTTTCTAAATCATTCTGATTTACTTCAGCAGAAATCTATTTGAATTTTCCTTCAGGAAGTCTATAATCGTTTTCTCTCCTTCTTGTATCTGAATCTCTGGGTTGGCACCAAAAGTGGCACCACTAAATGCCTCTCTTCTCCAGTACCTTTTATAAGATACTTGTTATTAATGCAGAGTTGATACAAATATAACTTGCAATTCATTTTTCAAATAAAACTATGTTAAGATTTTTTGTATGTGTTTGACAGGGGTTTTAATTAACACAATAAACCATTAATGTAAATTATCATTCGAGGACTTTGGTAATCTTAAGCTTTAAGTTTAAAAATTCTATATTAATAACATTATGTAAACAAAGACAAAAGTATTTCTTCAATATGTAATTATTCACATCACTGAACCACTGTCAAGTGGAAACTACATATTAATTCAACTTCGTTAACGTATGTCTACTCCCCTTTGGCGAGTAGTGGAGAGACTGCTCACCATGACTGATAAACTATTTTGGCATCATCCTCCTGAATTTAATATAAATTAAAACAAACAAACAAACAAAAAATTGCAAACCTCAAGTATTAAACTAATTTTTATATTCTATAATCTTATGCAATAAAATATTTCACTAAGCATTTGGTTTTTAAGTAAAAAAAAATATTTGAGGACAATCTCTAACAGCATGTTTTATTTAAATCAGGCTTCACTAAGTACCTAGCCTGGAACTGTACTTCAAACCAGCCTACATCAATCAGACTTGCTATCATGGCAACTTTAAATTTTAGAAACAAAGCATACCAAAATGCATCATCTTTAAGGCAGTAAAGCTGAACCCTGCTAATATAAGTACGTTTAAACTCAACATGCTTACAACAGTTTCAGAGCATAGACAAAACTTAATTATTCTATCCAGCACTGCCCATCCCCCATCAGATTTGCTTGCCTGGGCATAATCACCATGTGATAAGGCTTATCTTTAGATTAAAGGTTGAAAGATTTTCCTTTCTCCTCTTCAAAAGTAATTTCCAGCTGTGACCAGAGAACCAAAAGCTAAACTAAAATGGTGCAATAGTTCAAAAGTTTCTCTGAAACCTCAATGCACTCAAATCCCTAAGAATATTGAGAAGTAACCTTAAACAACAGTCCAAAGCAGTCACTAAAGAATTCATAATCTAGCAAATTGTATTAAATTGGGGACTGGAAATATTAAGAACATCCAGTATAATCCAGTCACATTTTAAACATGAGTCCAATAAGTCAAGAAAAGTCAGGTATCTTTCTGCACAGGTTGGTAACTGTGATACCAGAAGGACTCAAGTCTCTTAACTCCCAATTGAGTAAGTAAAAATTTCTAATATTATGATTTAATTCTTTTGAATTCAGTACATTATATAACTATCATGCAGAAAACAGGATGCTACATAATTCTACTGTAGCCCTGTATTATTGCAGGGCACATAATATAAAATGCCAGGTCGAAGCAATGCTATCACTGGATAATGCACATACAGAGTACCACATTTAAAGAGGAACTAGTAAAATGCAAGGCATCCACCGGAGATGGGGAGCGAACAGATAAAGAACCCAGAACTCTTAACATGTGAAAAAAAAAAAAAAACAGAAAAACCATAGTTAGAAGAGAATGCTTCTGGGATTAGAACTGTATCCACAAACTTGAAGGGAAATAAATTTCTGTGTAATAAAGGGATACATACTTTCTGGTCATTAGAATGTTCCTTTAAATATAATGGACTGCCTTGTAATGTAGTCAGCTCCTAGTCAGGGAAAAGTCAAAGGTGAGGTTAGAAGACAATCTGTTAAGAATATGATAGAGGTAAGGCGTGATAATTCATCTACATGGTTTCACGGTCTACTCCAATAATATATATTTTATAATTCTCTTCCATGATTGGAAATTCATTACCTTTGGGTAATTTCCTCATGGTTAAGTCACAAAACAGCATATAAGTAAATGCATTATTAGCCACTGTTGTCCACTTTCCTCTGAAATTTTTAGTTGAATTAGGTAAGTCTCTGAAAGATTAACTGAATGTAATCTAAATTTCTTAAAATGTCCAGTTGTCAAAAGATAAAGTACAGATTCTAGTTCTGTCACGTTAGTATACAATCTTGGATTAGTCTTAATTTCCCTAGATCTCAGAGAAGTCAAGATTTGGGGCAGTATTCCCTATTTTTTCAGGATTTTTTTCTTAAAACACATGTTGGTGATTTGGGGAGTCACAATGACTGGGTGGCACTATGGCATTTGGTAGGCAAGAGCCAGGGATGTTAAATGTCCTGCAGTGCCCAGAATACATCCCCCCTTTTTTAAAAATGTTGACTGGAGAAATTATAAATTCTTTTTCAGGGCCAAATTTAGTGTTTTATTTGTTAAAAATTTTTAGCAACAGCTCTTCTTATCTAAAACATATTAAAACTTCTTTCCTCCCTGTTCTAAATAGTTAATAATGCAGTCTACAATCAAACCCTGACACAATTTAGGATACCAGAAAAGATTTATATGAGGAAAAACAAAACAAAAAAATCCCTGTTTTTAATGCATGGAAATTAAGAAACTTCTTCAATAAAATTCAAATAATTAGATGTTGACATTCTATCTACCTGAGACTCCATTAACAGAGTTACAGGTTTTTAGTTTCTACAGCCTTGGTGGTTTTTCCTATCTCTAACAGGAAAGACTTAGGTATTTGGTTGGTCATTAGGTACATTTTCATCTAAAGTAAAATATTACTTATAAGAGCTATCTGAAATATTCGATCTTAAAGGGAAAAGATTAATGAACGTCTCAACAGTTAAAATTTTTAATAGACCTCTAATTATTGATTCAAAATATTTAACTTTGATAAGATATGTTGAAAAACTTTTGGTTTTGGGACTTAACATACACATATTTATTATTATTTTAGGAAATTATCTCTCTCACAGACACAGACACACACACACACGGCATATATAGTAAGCTCTGAGAAACTGAAACAAGAGGACCAAAATCAACATTTGGGTTTTTATCATTTTTGATATTTCCATGAACATCATTTCTAGGAACAGAATTATTATTAGGAATTAAAGGATATTTTGCTTTTGCTACACCACATTGTTCATCACTTCCTTTAAAACTCAAGATATATTTTTTGTACAAATCTCTGGTTACAATATTTTATTTTCACCAAAATGTTTTTATCCCAGTGGTGCCATCAGCACCTATTTCCAGGAACACAGTTTGCTAACACTATTTAATATATCCTTTTCTATAAACATTAGCAACAACATTGCATAAAAGATTAGTTCATTGACTATTAATGTTTTAGAGTATATCTTTCATTCTGAAGAACAGGAATTATCATTTTTTTGTTTGTTTTTCGTTAGGGCTTTTTACTGGAAAATATTCATGATTGTATTACATGAAACAATTCTACGATGTACAAAGAATGTTTAAACTTGAGACTTCATGCTTACAAGTAAAAAATCTCTAGAAAAAAAGTGTTTATATGAAATAATTTAATAGCCTGCATAATACTCTAGCATCAATTTTCTTTAATACAGGTTAAAAACATTCTTAATATGATTTCTTACAAATAAGCAAACAAAAGCCCTCCTTTTTTTCAAAGCTAATAAATATCAGTGAATCTTTATTGCCACTGGATGTTACTTCATGTTGTTACAAATTACTAATAAATTCTCTAAAATATAAATGTCAAAGATAGATAGTTTTTAGATGTTAAAAAACAAGAAAATCAGATGAAAAGAACCAACTCACAAATTACTGTTTAATTTCCCAAAATTATATTGATAACTTATTAACTTAATGTGAGATGTGAAGAACTGATACATTGTTCTAAATATAATCTAAAGCATCTCATGAAGAACAGAAATATAAAAAAGGCTGGTGTTTGATGAGGGAAGTGATAAAGGTAAGCTTATACAGAGGTGTGTCTTTCATTGCAAAATGTCAAAAGACATACTTGATTTAAGCTAACAATTGGTAAATACTTTAACATAGATTTGGGAAATAAAGGAAAGTAAACTCCCCGACCATGAAAGCAATCCATCTGTTTGTGTCTGCATGGCTCAAAGGGTCAGAAGGAGATAGTTTATATTTTTTAGCAGAGATAAAACACAATCCACTATAGAACTTCAGATTTCAAGGAAAACTTCAAATTCAGAAGCTAACAGCTTGTCTCTATTCGCTGTCACTCTAGATCAGAGAAACCCACTTTTTTTTCTTTCCTGCCCCCTCTTCAGTTACACTTGAGCTCTCTGACTGAAAAGGTCTGGAACAGATTAAAAGTCGGGCTACAAAATAAAAAGCTTTGGCACGCTGTCAAGCCTGTCTGGAATACACATACACACAGTGGGCCCGAAAAGGGAAACTAAAGACAATTAAGAGAATTTTATGAAACTTTTTTTTTTTGGCATATCTAATTGCATGCCTGTGTGTACATATGTGTTGGAGGTCGGGAAGGATACTTTTTTTTGGTACTTTCTCTGATTTAAAACAAAAGACCAAACTATGTGTATAATTATGGATCTACTCAAGCTCACAGCCAAGTTATTTTATTTCACTGTCTTAACTGAAAATATTTTTTTAAAAAAGGCTTTGCTCCAATTCCTGATTTCTATAGTTAGCTAAAAGCTAATCATAACTTTTCTAATCTTATGCTGGGGGAGAAAAAAAAACACATTTAAAAAGTTTCCAAAACGTGGACAAGCTGAATTCATTAAACATGATTTAAGGAAACATGGCTGTTATCGTTCCAGTCCACACAAATGGCAACATTTATTAAATTCTCTACCTTACTTGGTTTCTTGTTTCAACCACAAGGGCTTATTCAAGTATTAAATAGAATCTGAAGTTGCAAATTATTAACATGCCACATAACTTTTTTAACACCCAAATAGGTCTTGAGGCTCAAAAGGCTAGCATTTAAGCCAAACTGGATATCTGTCAAAATGACAATCTCTACCCTGATCCCACCTTTGACTTTACTTGGATAGTCAGTTTGATCTGTCCATAAAGTTGACCAGTTAGTTTGGGGCAAATCTAAATGTTGGGGTTATTTAAAGGTCTACATAAAGACATAGGAGAACTGTTTATAATACTCCTGACAGAGAAGTTATTTTATCCCACTAGCTCCGGGTAGTTTTTTCTTTTTTCCCCCCAGGATTGTGTTTTGATGGCATTCACAGAGTTAATTCCTCTTTCCCGTAAGGGCCCCATAGTTGTTGTTAGGTCAACCCCCGTAAAGCTTCAAAGGTTCCGGATCCCCTCAGTCTGACCTACTCAGTGATCTGCACATTGTTTTCATTTAGCTGCATCCAGTCCAAGATGAAAACTTCGAAACCACAATGATCTGCTCCTTTTTAGATTCGTTTTTCCATGGCTTTGAAAAAACATCTCAGAAACCTAACTGAAGAAACTGAAAACAGTGAAAAAATATGGATAAAAAGGCAATAAAGGGCTTGCACAGTAGTATCAAAATGTGCACATTTGGGAGGGGAATATTATTTTGTATAAACTGGTAATTTAGACATGTGATTTGGAGGGGAATATGGCCTTGCTTTTCCTTTCCTAAATAAAAAACAAACAAACAAAAAAAAGAACTTTTACTTAAAAAAAAAAAAAGCCAGAAGAAAAGGAAAAACCGCTGTCATTGGTCTTATCTATAAGGTGACAGGGTCTCCACACTTCCATTTAAGATAGAAAATACTATAATACCCAGGCACAGGATAGCACTTATCGTTCTCTTTAAGTTAAGCATAAGCAGATACCATGTCACTCACAGGTTTTAGATGCAGCAAGATAGTCTGATTATTATTGTAGATATAAAGATCATTTAAAAAAATCACCGTGTCTCCTCAAAATGTGAAAAGAACAGTGATTGGTGGTCAGCCACCACAACATTCCCCCAACCTCATCCCTAGAAATCTAAGCTAAAGAGCTAATTTACATCTGAATTTCTCAAGTTTAAAGTAAAGGGTATAAAAAGAGGTATAAAAATAGTACTAGAAAAGTTGGGTGGGCAGTCATTTTTTTTAATATATAAAGCAATGCAATTTTATTTAAATGTACCTTTCCCAAATTCACATACAAAAAAAATAGTAATCAAAAATATCTAGAAAGGTTTTGAGATGAACCTTTACCAAAACGAGGGTCAAGCCTTGGGTCTAGCCAAGAGGTGGTCTTGTTCTTATGGTTTATATAGTAAATTTCTCCATCCTGAGTCATGGCTTGTTCCCATCCATCAGGAAGAGGACCTATAAATACAGAAAAAAAATCACGGTTGGTTTTTATTTGGTGTACCTAAAAAAAAAGTGGAAGGGGTGCTAATTTAAAAAGAAAATACATCTTGACATAAACAATTTATTAAAACAAAATCAAGCACGTGTTCAGAGAAGAAAGGTAAACCTATATACCAGATTCTTCTCCACCAAAAAGAAACTACCAAATAATAAAATCTACATCCCCAAAGACACAGACAAAGAAAAAAAAAAGTCAGATTTTCAAAAAATCCTTTGGAAATACTGACCCAAATAATTATCATTGCTGTTAATATAAGACATGAAGTACTACAGCTCAGGCACTATCCCCTCTCAATCCAGTCAGTTTGTGACAGTACATTCCTAGGGTCTCCAAGGTTATTTAATAAGAAATACATGCGATTGTTTTCAGAACATCTAAAGTATCATAAACATTCTGTTTAATATAAAGCATACTTTAGCCAAGGCTGCCAAACTCCTTATTTCCATTATTTATGTGCTAACACCAAGAAAACTAAAATAGAGAAAACTATAGTCCAAAAAAAGCTTATTTTTAAGCAGCCTAGAAGGTGCTAGGAGGCAGGGGTTGTGGCTGGAAGTTTAAGTTTGTTAGACGCTTGGCAAGGGGCAGGTAAGTTCTGTAACTTGATGGAATGCAAATTTCTCAGGAAGAAGCTATGGAGCAAGGGAAGAACTTTTGAGAAATAGGACTAAAGAATATAGTTAAGTCTAAGAAGATTTTTCTATCTTTATGAGGGTAGAGAAGCTAGACAATTGCTTTTAGGAGATAACAGCAATGAAAAGAGAGGCCCAAAATAAATTATTAAATTCAAACATATTTCCTCCTCAACTTCTTTTCTCCCACCCTTTCACTTCCCATCTCTATCAGGAGTCAGGAGGGGCAAGTGTAAATTGGAAATAGAGTCTTGAGTAAATGCCTAAAATTTTTCTATCTGTGGACTAACATGAATTGAGTGCTTACTCTGTGCCAGTCATTGTTCTAAGTATATTAAATACATTAGCTCACTGAATCCTTACAACAACCAATGACATAAGCAACAGTACTATCTCCATTCTAATGAGAAAATTGAGGTACGGAGTGGTTCACTCTGGTACAACCTCATAAAGCCAGTTAGTGTCAAAGATGATACTCGAACCCAGCAGCCTAATTCCTGATCTGTATTCCTTATAATTTCATTTCTTTTTATTCATCTTCCACATCTAAGACCAGAGACGAGCATGCTTCTTGTGTAAAAACAGTAAAAGCTCCTTTTTTTCTATACTGGCAGTCCAAGCCAGCCTTATGAGTGATGCTGAATATGTAACTCTGGTTAAACAATCCACTCACATAGTGCAGTTTCATTTTTATCAGGAACACCCTCATCTGCAACTAGATTGTTATCAAAAGTCTGCTTTGATGGCGGTGGTAGTGGTGTGTGGGGGGCAAAATCCTGTTAGGTAACCAGACATGTTTAGAGTGTTCTGTACTCCTAGAGAAACCAATAGGAAAAGATCTGCAGTCCTGCATGTGGACTTTTATACACAATGCTAATCACGTCCAGAGTTAGAATTTGCTGTAAGGGATCCCGTGTTTACTAATAGGTGAATGGGAAGCAAACTCGTTTAATACATGTAAATCAAACCACTTTTCTCAGTAGTTTTCATTATCACTTTGGGCTCTATTTTCCTATCAGGAAGGGAAAACCTCCAAAACTGACTACAAATGGTTTGTTACTATCTTTAATTGTTAGATGTCTCAATTGTAAAATGTTTTTAAAAAACAGGTTAACTAAAATTCTAAGTTCCGAAGACGATAACGTTGATGAACAAACAAGTCAACAGCAGTCACCAGATGCCTTTGGGAACCTCAACTCAACAATCCCAATGGACATCATTCCAGCCTCCAAACCTGTCTGAATATATGGATTCCCTACCTTTAAAAAACAAAACAAAACAAAAAAAACAGTATCACTCTCCTCCTTAGCTATCTTGAGCTAGAACCAAGAGCAGTATCTTAGATACAAACCAACCTTCCCTATCTGCTTACCCACTCCAACCTGCAGATTCCACTCACAAGCTGATTGATCTGTTATAGTACATCTTTAAGAATTCAGCCATCAATGGTTGCTAGCTCTTTTTCCTTACTCACAACAGAGCTTCTTTCCTTGATGCCTAACTTCTCATCTCCTCCCTTCATCCCAGTGTCTTCTATCAACTACCACCAGGGTTTTCTTCTTAAAATATCACCTAATTAACTTTTATACGTCACCCACTGCCTTTAAAACATTTCCCTTACTCTTCACCATCAAAAGGAAAATGCAAGCTGGACTCATTTCTTGAGTCTTCACACACCCAATTCCCATCCCCCTTCCAATTGTTTACAAAATTATGCCATCTCCTTGTATGTGCTGCTCCTGTTATTGCAGCCATCCTTCAGCCCTACCCCCTTATAAACTCTTATTCATCATGCAAGAGAAAGCTCCACGTCACCTCTTTAATTCAGCCTTCCCTGATTACCTCACACAAAATTATTAGTTTCCGCTTTTAGTCTGTATTAACATTTAACAGATAGAGCTGTAATTACCTGTTTACATGTCTGTCCTCTTAGCAATGGCCAGGTCACTCATATTTTAACTCTCAGGCTAGTTAGTAGCTGGTAACTGCTCCATAAATATTTGATGGACGAATGAATGTCTTGCCTTTTGATACTTTAAACTTTCTATAAATGAGCTTAAAATCATGTAGTACATATATTATTTTCAATTAATGTTTACTAACAGATTATGTGAATGGTGTTATTAAACCAGTACCTTTTGCTCCTTAAACTCTCTGTTCATATATGTAGTTATTTTTACAGTTCATTTAAAAATTTTAAAAATAGAAAAAATTGCAGAAATGTATAATGGAAAAAGCAAACATTTCTTGTAATCTACTCCTAGATGAAAAACTGAACAACCTCAGTTTTGCAATAGGTTCTGAATTTTTTTCTTGTGCACATTACACAACACATGCATAATCACTGATGTTATACTCTACCAGTACCATACTTGCTTTAACATATTATGGGTGTCTTTTCTTGACATAGCATAGTTCTCTCATTCGTTTTAATGGTTTCAATCTATGAAGCATGTTAAGAATTCATTTATCCCTTTTCCCCATGTTGGATATCAGTTATTTCTGAATTTTTTTACTGTTATAAATAAAAGTACAACATGCAATCCCTGGGGGCTACCACTCATAGTTCCATTACTACCATCACATAATGATGACATCATATTTATACAGTGGCTCTATGTGCTAGGTACTGTTCTTATCTCTATCATACAGATGAAACACAGGGACATTCAGAGAGTCAACTTGCCCAGGGAAGACAGTAAACTTGCTCAAGGTAAAGATCTGAACCCAGGCAGTTTGACTTCAGAGCTTCTGATTTTAAAACATACAATATGCTGCTCCCAAAGATATAAATACATTCCCCGAAACTTGTACAGGTGTTTCCATACCTTAAATTCAAAGTGGAATATTGACTTTATCTCTTTATATCCAAGTTTAAATCATTAAATATCATATATAAAAGTACATATCAAATATTAGTCATACATAAATCATTAAGTATTTAGTATTTCACTAAAAACAGTAGACTTCAAAAAATTAAATTCAGGGAACTTTTTACCATGACTATTCTTGTATACGATAAACAATTAAAAACAAACCCCTAGAAGCACTAATTTTAGACACAGATATAAAGGAGACAAGCCCAGTACAAATAAACAGTGTAGTGATTTCTGCCTACTTTTTCACCATATTTCTAATTAAAGAATAAAATAATGTGAACATGAAATAGAATTACCATAAACTTTTAAGAACTCAAATTTATAGCAAAACATATATGGTAAACAGAAAAGGATGCTTTATGTATTCACTCATGCCTTTCATTTAACATTCTGGTAAATCATAATGTTATGTGGAAGGAGATGATCCAAAATAGGATGTTTTCTTTATATAAAATAAAGCTATGGATCAAAGGCAAAGGAGTAGATGAAGAAAAATTACCTTTTAATAGCTTTGTACCACAATTGAATCTTTGTACTGAAAAAGAGAAATTGAACTTACAAGGAAAGAAGAAAATAATATTTTATATCATAAGCATAAGTGAAGGATTTTAGTTGAATTTCATTTTGATTATATTAATTTCAGCCAACATTTATTCCCACTCTTTCTAGTAGTTGACACTCTACTAGACAATAAAATAGGAAAATGCATAACATATACTCCTATGTTCAGGTATTTCACAGGCCAACCTGGGAGAAAACACACACTGTAAGTCAGGTAGATTCAAGAAGCAGGTCTGTACCAGCTAAGTTGTTATTTTAGGTCATTGGTTCTCAGTGTGTGTTTCTTAGCAGCGCGCGCACACACACACACACACACACAAATCTTCAACCTTAAATGTTAATTAAGTAAAACCATATAGATCCGGGCTTTATTCACCATAAAAAAAAAAAAGTCCTTAGAGGAAATTCAGTGACTTAATACTAAGTAATCATGTTAAACTAAGCTAACTGTTGAATAATCATGAATAACCATTTTTATTGCAGAGAAAGCAAGAGTGATAAATTTTCTGAATCATCAAGTTGCACAGGCTACTGAAAGTTTGATTTGGGCATTTGTTTGGGATAGAGTCAGAATAGAGTAAGGCCAGTAAGTTTAAGGGGCTTCCTATAAAACTAAATTTATAAGGAGACCAAAGGGATAGATCAAAATAAATTTAGAATGCCTTTGAGTTCAATTTATACTCTGATTTTAGCATGTCATAAATATTTAACTTCTCTAATATGGAGTATATTAAATGAAGCAAATTTAAGTAGCAACATTTTATTTATAAAAGATGATCTAAAATAATGGCTTTCAAACTTTAGTATGTATCCGAATCACCCAGAGGGCTTGTTAAAATAAAACACAGGTTGCCGAGCCCTGCACTTAGAATTTCTGATTCAGTCCGTAGGTTAGAGGTTGGGCCTGAAAATTCCCAGATGCTGCTGATGCTGCTAAGAAACACACACTGAGAACCAATGACCTAAAATAACAACTTAGCTGGTACAGACCTGCTTCTTGAATCTACCTGACTTATAGTGTGTGTTTTCTCCCAGGTTGGCCTGTGAAATACCTGAACATAGGAGTATATATTATGCATTTTCCTATTTTATTGTCTAGTAGAGTGTCAACTACTCAGAAAGAGTGGGAATAAATGTTGGCTGAAATTAATATAATCAAAATGAAATTCAACTAAAATCCTTCACTTATGCTTATGAAATAAAATATTATTTTCTTCCTTCCTTGTAAGTTCAATTTCTCTATTATTTAGTACCACATAAATTGAAGGTGTAGAGAAATATCAAATTCTTTTATTCAGTAAGTATTTACTAGCCCCTATTATATTCAGGCACGGTTCTAGGTTCTGAAGATATAGCAATAAGCAAAACAGTCCCTGTTTCATGGAACTTCTAGCCAGTAAGACTGATATATACAGTATAATTCTGGTTAATGTTAAGTGCAGTGAGAGGGGGAGGGAGCAGTATGAATGCAAAAAAAAAAAAAAAAAGGAAATCATCTTTAGAAATGTGAACCAAGAATGGTCCCAACACAATCCAAGTCCAAGCAAGTGATGATCCAGGCACAAGCATTCCAGTCAGGAAAAACAGTGAGGCGGCCAGCATGGAGGGGGCAGAATAAACAATGTACAGTGGACTTCCTCATTTTTATGATCAAGTTTTGACCAGAAAACCTTCCATCAGTTTAACTGGTAAAGGGTTGAATGGGTAATACCAAGATTAAAGGGTAATAGCAATTTCTCCAAACTCATGGACAAGCTCTAAACAAGCCAGAGAGGGCAATAAACATTTTCATCCCAAATTACATTTATGTATACTAAAGGTAGGCCCTTAGACATGGGAAAGATGTGCGAGTTTTTCGAGGCTGGAATATCATGCCCGACCACCATGTCAAAGTTTTTCTGGGGAAGAGAGGAGATAAAAAAGATCCTCAACCAAGAAGGCAGTCAGAAAGAGGTCAGTATTTTAATGAGCTGTAAGAGGGTAAGACACTTAAATCAGGATAAGCAAGAGGGAGTGGTAGGCTATAACTAAAGTTAATTCATGTTAGAATTAAACTATCCTTTGGAAAATAAATTTTTATGTGGGATTTACTACTACTGGTTGAATGATAACTTATCTACTACAGTAAATACTAGCTTCTTGTAATATTTTAAAAACAAATAAAATACTCTATGTCATAATACTAAAGGTGACTCACCATCAGCTTCCTGCTCTTGCCTAAGGACCCTCCTGCATTAGTAATGACTAACGAACCATTCACAATATCTAATCAAACAAGAAAGTCTTGATTATGACATAAGTTAGATGATCAACCTCTCCCTCTCACCCGGTCACAGGATTCAGGAATAAAAGTCACCCAGGACACTGAAAATTTACTCAACACACCCTGATGAGTGGTTCAAAGTACAGGACTATCAAGAAGTAGTTTCCTTAGTATGTATGTGTAGTAGCTGGAAAAGCAGATGCAATGCTCTTTAAAAGGTACCTAATTCTGACCAATTTGTTTTGAAATTCTGGTCTTTTGTATTTATGATGAATCATGAATTGTTCTTACTATATGTAAGGCATTATTCTAAGTTCTCTGTAAGCAACTATTAACTCATTTAACAGCCCCCCCTCCCCATGGCATAGGTATTATTATTATCCCTACTTTACAGATGAGGAAACTAAGGCACAAAAAAGTTGCCCAAAATCACTTAGCCCAGGCTAGCAAGTGGCAGAGCTAGGATTCAAACCCAGACAATTCTAGCTCTACAGAACTCACGCTCTTAAGTACTATACAGCAAATATGACAAACATTAATCAAAAGTAATTTTTAAAAAATATTTATTTTCCTAGAATTTTTATGAAATGCCACAGCTTCTGTCATAATCATGTAGATGACTCCTATATCTTTAATGTTTCTCACAGGGTCAACACTACTCCTTCTTCACCAGCTGGACACTGATATTTCACAAAATATGTCCGATATAATAACAATTGTGTCTGTTCCTCAAATAAAACTATAATACAGATTTTTGCATTTCCAATGGCTAAATTTTAATAGTAGCCCCCAAATTGGACTTAATCAACTGCAACATTTGAAACATTGTGTGTGCCGCAAAATCATCTTGCCTCACCATCTCTGAGGAAGTAGCTCTCTGACCCAAAGCCCACAGGAAAAATTCTCGAATCTTTACTGGGTTATTCAAGGTCCTCTATAGTCAGGCATTACATAGCACTGCATAGGTCCTAAAGGCATTCACCACTATTATTTATACCCCTCCCTCAGTCTTCTTTTAGTCCTTCGCACTTGTCTCCTCTAGGACTTCTCTGCAGGAACTCTTCTACCCACTCTCCTTGCTTGGCTAACTCCTTCTCATCCCTCTCCAATGTGAATGCTACTTCCTCAAGAGGGCTTCGCCTACATATAACATCCTCTCCTATGCAGGTGCTTTCTCTTTGGTAAGATGATTCCATCACATTAATAAAAGTAATCCGTTCTGTGTGACTCTTCCCAGCTGCATGACTTGTTTACTCCTGTCTTTCCAGTACAGGCATACCTGACTTTACTGTGCTTCACAGATGTGATTTTTACAAATTGAAGGCAAGACCCCCCACTGGCAAAAAAAGATTAGGACTTTCTTTACTGAGACACTCACTTTATTGTGGTGGTCTGGAACCAAACTCATATAGTATCTCTGAGGTCTGCCTGCACGAAGCAGTGTCATGGCCTTTTCACCTCCACATACATCCCCCCCTCAATGCACCTCACCCTCCCCCCCCCAGATTGTCTCCTCCTAGCCTCTACTGTTTTTACCTACTGAAATTCTACTCCGTTCTCATGCCATGTCTTTGCGAAACTTTTCTCAAC